>OY776243.1:14733051-14744797 GCA_963675405.1 Cosmorhoe ocellata
GAGGCTCCCTTGCAAGCCAGTCAGCACACTCGGTTCGCATGTGCGGGCCTCCGCAGTGGCTGCATTTTTCCTGCGTTTCTTTGCAGAACCTTCTGCCATGCCCGTACCCTAGGCAGAGGGAGCATTGTACCAGTGGCGATTGGTCCGCCACTTTCACTCTCTGGAGGTCTATGTGGACCGACTCCTCCTCTACTATCCTCTGCCAGAGTTTTGGGGATACCCTCATGACGATGTGTGCTGTTTGCGGGTTCCTCGTTCGCTTCTTATATGCGATCTCTACGCTGCTGTCTTTATCTTCTAGGTCCTTGAAAAGATTTCGGTTTTGATTCCTTAAGGCGCTTAGGATTTCTTCATCGCTGTTATATTGCAGCACGTCTTTGAAGATTATCAGGGGGTCCTTATTTTTTATCTCTTCTACGTTCAGGTGCTCTTCTGATTTCTTCAGCTTTTCCTTAAGTTTTTGCCTCTCCTCCTCAGTCCTACATCCTACTATCACTTTTCTATCTTTTGCCTTTCTGATCCTTTCTACTGTGACCCATCCTTCTTTCGCATTTACTGCTTTCCTTATTCGGTTCAGAACTTCTTCCCCAGTTTCGGTTTCGTCCTTGGCAGTGACTACTACCGAGTGAAGCGCGGTCTGTTCTACGGGCTGCCTCCTTGGGAACGCCGCTGCCGCACTCGCGTAGGTTTGCTTTTCTAGGGTTTCTTGGAGCTTATCTATCTTGTCCGTATTTTCTTTGAGCACCCTTGTATGTTCTTCTATTCTCTTCATAAGCTCGTTGTTTTCTTTCCTTACTTTTTCAAAGCTGCTTTCCCCCTCTGGTTGTTTTGCCTCCATCTCTGGTTTCCTTGTTTCTCTCTCGTGTTCTTCCGTTTCCCTTTCTGGTTTGCTTACTAGCTTTTTCCCTTTCTCTGCTTCTAGTTCCTTAACCAGCAGATAGAGCCTATCTACCGCCGCGAGGACTTCAGTCTTGATTTCAGTTTTGAGATTTCTTGAGTTCCCGAGGTGTAATTTGGCTTTAGCAGCGCACGCCCTAGCTTCGGCAAGCCTGTCGGTGTACTTTCTGGCTTGCTTTATGGGACTTATGGGAATCTCCTCTGATTGTCTTCGTGGCGGTGCTTTGCTCGGTTTCAGCTTTTGAGGTTCAGCCGACTTAGCTATGTCCGGCTTCACGGATTCCCATTCCCCTATGCTCTTCCTGACGCTTGTGGCTTGGTTTGACATTCCTATGTTTGTCAACTCGTTTTCGTGAGTTGCTTTTCCAGCCTTTTTTGGGGGGGTCACTTCATCTGTACTTTTTCCTGCCTTGGCGGGCGTCCGAAATCCAAACATTTTGGTTTGTCAGAGGGCTGTGTCGTTTTTAAATTAGATTTTAAGTTTGTATAAGTTTTAAAATTTTGTCTTAGATTTTACTAATTTAAGTTTGAGTTTAATAATTAATCTATAATTTATGTTGTGTGCTAATTTTGTCTTTTGTTTCAGGGTTGCTGGTCAATCGGGTCTACGTGGTGTACAGGTAAGTATTTTAGGTTTTTAGTAAATTTAACATTAGTTCTAATAAAGAGTAGGTCCTTATATTATATAAATGCCAAGTTTTTGGAAGGTTATCAAGTCAAATGGTTTACTTATCTATTTCTATTGGTATCTTATAAAATAGTGTACCTCGGTACCATAAAATATACTTCTAACTGCTTTGTCAAAAAATTACAAAGTAATTCTATCATATAGAGTCAATTCTTATAACTAGTTTAGTCAATTTTAAGAAATAATATAAAGGAAGAGTAGGCTTAGTTATAAATATCAATATCTTAATTAAATAGTACCTAGGTACCTTAAAAACTAAAACTTATAGCTAATATATTGAAATTGCTCAATAAGTCGAGTATGTTGTCCCCTAGTCACATAAAATCTAGGTAGAATAGGTCTTAATAAATAATAGAGGAGGCCCCCAGGGCCGTCCGTCACAAAAAGTCGCTAAAAGTTGCCGAAAATCGAGTTTCAAATATTCAGATAACCAGAATTGGACCGGAATTCACTTCAGTGAACAGGACCGGGTGGGTGGGCGGGCGATTTTTTGATTTTCTATGTGCTAATTGTTCCCTTTTTGTTACAGGTGCTTGCAGGGGTGCTGAAGGGCAGCGTTTTAGGTGCAGCAGAGGAAGAATCCACACGATAGAAAATTTTTTATGAATTTATTTAGTGTCAAAACTTTAGAAAATCTCTAAGTTAGGGTCCAAAATGCACAAAACTGTGAAAAATAAGTGACCGGTGGGTCTCGCTAGTAGTTTTTCAGCGTTTGCGACACAGTAGGTACAATCTTGGTCCACTAAAAGTGTTACTTTGAAAAATTTAATATGTAATTTCAATATTGTATGGGGAAATACCGATCAGGTATGAAGACTTTTTGAAAACTGTTAAGGCAATCTTTTGATTTTCTATGTGCTAATTGTTCCCTTTTTGTTACAGGTGCTTGCAGGGGTGCTGAAGGGCAGCGTTTTAGGTGCAGCAGAGGAAGAATCCACACGATAGAAAATTTTTTATGAATTTATTTAGTGTCAAAACTTTAGAAAATCTCTAAGTTAGGGTCCAAAATGCACAAAACTGTGAAAAATAAGTGACCGGTGGGTCTCGCTAGTAGTTTTTCAGCGTTTGCGACACAGTAGGTACAATCTTGGTCCACTAAAAGTGTTACTTTGAAAAATTTAATATGTAATTTCAATATTGTATGGGGAAATACCGATCAGGTATGAAGACTTTTTGAAAACTGTTAAGGCAATCTTTTGATTTTCTATGTGCTAATTGTTCCCTTTTTGTTACAGGTGCTTGCAGGGGTGCTGAAGGGCAGCGTTTTAGGTGCAGCAGAGGAAGAATCCACACGATAGAAAATTTTTTATGAATTTATTTAGTGTCAAAACTTTAGAAAATCTCTAAGTTAGGGTCCAAAATGCACAAAACTGTGAAAAATAAGTGACCGGTGGGTCTCGCTAGTAGTTTTTCAGCGTTTGCGACACAGTAGGTACAATCTTGGTCCACTAAAAGTGTTACTTTGAAAAATTTAATATGTAATTTCAATGGGTTAGGTTAGGTTAGGTTAGGTTAGGTTAGGTTAGGTTAGGTTAGGTTAGGTTAGGTTAGGTTAGGTTAGGTTAGGTTAGGTTAGGTTAGGTTAGGTTAGGTTAGGTTAGGTTAGGTTAGGTTAGGTTAGGTTAGGTTAGGTTAGGTTAGGTTAGGTTAGGTTAGGTTAGGTTAGGTTAGGTTAGGTTAGGTTAGGTTAGGTTAGGTTAGGTTAGGTTAGGTTAGGTTAGGTTAGGTTAGGTTAGGTTAGGTTAGGTTAGGTTAGGTTAGGTTAGGTTAGGTTAGGTTAGGTTAGGTTAGGTTAGGTTAGGTTAGGTTAGGTTAGGTTAGGTTAGGTTAGGTTAGGTTAGGTTAGGTTAGGTTAGGTTAGGTTAGGTTAGGTTAGGTTAGGTTAGGTTAGGTTAGGTTAGGTTAGGTTAGGTTAGGTTAGGTTAGGTTAGGTTAGGTTAGGTTAGGTTAGGTTAGGTTAGGTTAGGTTAGGTTAGGTTAGGTTAGGTTAGGTTAGGTTAGGTTAGGTTAGGTTAGGTTAGGTTAGGTTAGGTTAGGTTAGGTTAGGTTAGGTTAGGTTAGGTTAGGTTAGGTTAGGTTAGGTTAGGTTAGGTTAGGTTAGGTTAGGTTAGGTTAGGTTAGGTTAGGTTAGGTTAGGTTAGGTTAGGTTAGGTTAGGTTAGGTTAGGTTAGGTTAGGTTAGGTTAGGTTAGGTTAGGTTAGGTTAGGTTAGGTTAGGTTAGGTTAGGTTAGGTTAGGTTAGGTTAGGTTAGGTTAGGTTAGGTTAGGTTAGGTTAGGTTAGGTTAGGTTAGGTTAGGTTAGGTTAGGTTAGGTTAGGTTAGGTTAGGTTAGGTTAGGTTAGGTTAGGTTAGGTTAGGTTAGGTTAGGTTAGGTTAGGTTAGGTTAGGTTAGGTTAGGTTAGGTTAGGTTAGGTTAGGTTAGGTTAGGTTAGGTTAGGTTAGGTTAGGTTAGGTTAGGTTAGGTTAGGTTAGGTTAGGTTAGGTTAGGTTAGGTTAGGTTAGGTTAGGTTAGGTTAGGTTAGGTTAGGTTAGGTTAGGTTAGGTTAGGTTAGGTTAGGTTAGGTTAGGTTAGGTTAGGTTAGGTTAGGTTAGGTTAGGTTAGGTTAGGTTAGGTTAGGTTAGGTTAGGTTAGGTTAGGTTAGGTTAGGTTAGGTTAGGTTAGGTTAGGTTAGGTTAGGTTAGGTTAGGTTAGGTTAGGTTAGGTTAGGTTAGGTTAGGTTAGGTTAGGTTAGGTTAGGTTAGGTTAGGTTAGGTTAGGTTAGGTTAGGTTAGGTTAGGTTAGGTTAGGTTAGGTTAGGTTAGGTTAGGTTAGGTTAGGTTAGGTTAGGTTAGGTTAGGTTAGGTTAGGTTAGGTTAGGTTAGGTTAGGTTAGGTTAGGTTAGGTTAGGTTAGGTTAGGTTAGGTTAGGTTAGGTTAGGTTAGGTTAGGTTAGGTTAGGTTAGGTTAGGTTAGGTTAGGTTAGGTTAGGTTAGGTTAGGTTAGGTTAGGTTAGGTTAGGTTAGGTTAGGTTAGGTTAGGTTAGGTTAGGTTAGGTTAGGTTAGGTTAGGTTAGGTTAGGTTAGGTTAGGTTAGGTTAGGTTAGGTTAGGTTAGGTTAGGTTAGGTTAGGTTAGGTTAGGTTAGGTTAGGTTAGGTTAGGTTAGGTTAGGTTAGGTTAGGTTAGGTTAGGTTAGGTTAGGTTAGGTTAGGTTAGGTTAGGTTAGGTTAGGTTAGGTTAGGTTAGGTTAGGTTAGGTTAGGTTAGGTTAGGTTAGGTTAGGTTAGGTTAGGTTAGGTTAGGTTAGGTTAGGTTAGGTTAGGTTAGGTTAGGTTAGGTTAGGTTAGGTTAGGTTAGGTTAGGTTAGGTTAGGTTAGGTTAGGTTAGGTTAGGTTAGGTTAGGTTAGGTTAGGTTAGGTTAGGTTAGGTTAGGTTAGGTTAGGTTAGGTTAGGTTAGGTTAGGTTAGGTTAGGTTAGGTTAGGTTAGGTTAGGTTAGGTTAGGTTAGGTTAGGTTAGGTTAGGTTAGGTTAGGTTAGGTTAGGTTAGGTTAGGTTAGGTTAGGTTAGGTTAGGTTAGGTTAGGTTAGGTTAGGTTAGGTTAGGTTAGGTTAGGTTAGGTTAGGTTAGGTTAGGTTAGGTTAGGTTAGGTTAGGTTAGGTTAGGTTAGGTTAGGTTAGGTTAGGTTAGGTTAGGTTAGGTTAGGTTAGGTTAGGTTAGGTTAGGTTAGGTTAGGTTAGGTTAGGTTAGGTTAGGTTAGGTTAGGTTAGGTTAGGTTAGGTTAGGTTAGGTTAGGTTAGGTTAGGTTAGGTTAGGTTAGGTTAGGTTAGGTTAGGTTAGGTTAGGTTAGGTTAGGTTAGGTTAGGTTAGGTTAGGTTAGGTTAGGTTAGGTTAGGTTAGGTTAGGTTAGGTTAGGTTAGGTTAGGTTAGGTTAGGTTAGGTTAGGTTAGGTTAGGTTAGGTTAGGTTAGGTTAGGTTAGGTTAGGTTAGGTTAGGTTAGGTTAGGTTAGGTTAGGTTAGGTTAGGTTAGGTTAGGTTAGGTTAGGTTAGGTTAGGTTAGGTTAGGTTAGGTTAGGTTAGGTTAGGTTAGGTTAGGTTAGGTTAGGTTAGGTTAGGTTAGGTTAGGTTAGGTTAGGTTAGGTTAGGTTAGGTTAGGTTAGGTTAGGTTAGGTTAGGTTAGGTTAGGTTAGGTTAGGTTAGGTTAGGTTAGGTTAGGTTAGGTTAGGTTAGGTTAGGTTAGGTTAGGTTAGGTTAGGTTAGGTTAGGTTAGGTTAGGTTAGGTTAGGTTAGGTTAGGTTAGGTTAGGTTAGGTTAGGTTAGGTTAGGTTAGGTTAGGTTAGGTTAGGTTAGGTTAGGTTAGGTTAGGTTAGGTTAGGTTAGGTTAGGTTAGGTTAGGTTAGGTTAGGTTAGGTTAGGTTAGGTTAGGTTAGGTTAGGTTAGGTTAGGTTAGGTTAGGTTAGGTTAGGTTAGGTTAGGTTAGGTTAGGTTAGGTTAGGTTAGGTTAGGTTAGGTTAGGTTAGGTTAGGTTAGGTTAGGTTAGGTTAGGTTAGGTTAGGTTAGGTTAGGTTAGGTTAGGTTAGGTTAGGTTAGGTTAGGTTAGGTTAGGTTAGGTTAGGTTAGGTTAGGTTAGGTTAGGTTAGGTTAGGTTAGGTTAGGTTAGGTTAGGTTAGGTTAGGTTAGGTTAGGTTAGGTTAGGTTAGGTTAGGTTAGGTTAGGTTAGGTTAGGTTAGGTTAGGTTAGGTTAGGTTAGGTTAGGTTAGGTTAGGTTAGGTTAGGTTAGGTTAGGTTAGGTTAGGTTAGGTTAGGTTAGGTTAGGTTAGGTTAGGTTAGGTTAGGTTAGGTTAGGTTAGGTTAGGTTAGGTTAGGTTAGGTTAGGTTAGGTTAGGTTAGGTTAGGTTAGGTTAGGTTAGGTTAGGTTAGGTTAGGTTAGGTTAGGTTAGGTTAGGTTAGGTTAGGTTAGGTTAGGTTAGGTTAGGTTAGGTTAGGTTAGGTTAGGTTAGGTTAGGTTAGGTTAGGTTAGGTTAGGTTAGGTTAGGTTAGGTTAGGTTAGGTTAGGTTAGGTTAGGTTAGGTTAGGTTAGGTTAGGTTAGGTTAGGTTAGGTTAGGTTAGGTTAGGTTAGGTTAGGTTAGGTTAGGTTAGGTTAGGTTAGGTTAGGTTAGGTTAGGTTAGGTTAGGTTAGGTTAGGTTAGGTTAGGTTAGGTTAGGTTAGGTTAGGTTAGGTTAGGTTAGGTTAGGTTAGGTTAGGTTAGGTTAGGTTAGGTTAGGTTAGGTTAGGTTAGGTTAGGTTAGGTTAGGTTAGGTTAGGTTAGGTTAGGTTAGGTTAGGTTAGGTTAGGTTAGGTTAGGTTAGGTTAGGTTAGGTTAGGTTAGGTTAGGTTAGGTTAGGTTAGGTTAGGTTAGGTTAGGTTAGGTTAGGTTAGGTTAGGTTAGGTTAGGTTAGGTTAGGTTAGGTTAGGTTAGGTTAGGTTAGGTTAGGTTAGGTTAGGTTAGGTTAGGTTAGGTTAGGTTAGGTTAGGTTAGGTTAGGTTAGGTTAGGTTAGGTTAGGTTAGGTTAGGTTAGGTTAGGTTAGGTTAGGTTAGGTTAGGTTAGGTTAGGTTAGGTTAGGTTAGGTTAGGTTAGGTTAGGTTAGGTTAGGTTAGGTTAGGTTAGGTTAGGTTAGGTTAGGTTAGGTTAGGTTAGGTTAGGTTAGGTTAGGTTAGGTTAGGTTAGGTTAGGTTAGGTTAGGTTAGGTTAGGTTAGGTTAGGTTAGGTTAGGTTAGGTTAGGTTAGGTTAGGTTAGGTTAGGTTAGGTTAGGTTAGGTTAGGTTAGGTTAGGTTAGGTTAGGTTAGGTTAGGTTAGGTTAGGTTAGGTTAGGTTAGGTTAGGTTAGGTTAGGTTAGGTTAGGTTAGGTTAGGTTAGGTTAGGTTAGGTTAGGTTAGGTTAGGTTAGGTTAGGTTAGGTTAGGTTAGGTTAGGTTAGGTTAGGTTAGGTTAGGTTAGGTTAGGTTAGGTTAGGTTAGGTTAGGTTAGGTTAGGTTAGGTTAGGTTAGGTTAGGTTAGGTTAGGTTAGGTTAGGTTAGGTTAGGTTAGGTTAGGTTAGGTTAGGTTAGGTTAGGTTAGGTTAGGTTAGGTTAGGTTAGGTTAGGTTAGGTTAGGTTAGGTTAGGTTAGGTTAGGTTAGGTTAGGTTAGGTTAGGTTAGGTTAGGTTAGGTTAGGTTAGGTTAGGTTAGGTTAGGTTAGGTTAGGTTAGGTTAGGTTAGGTTAGGTTAGGTTAGGTTAGGTTAGGTTAGGTTAGGTTAGGTTAGGTTAGGTTAGGTTAGGTTAGGTTAGGTTAGGTTAGGTTAGGTTAGGTTAGGTTAGGTTAGGTTAGGTTAGGTTAGGTTAGGTTAGGTTAGGTTAGGTTAGGTTAGGTTAGGTTAGGTTAGGTTAGGTTAGGTTAGGTTAGGTTAGGTTAGGTTAGGTTAGGTTAGGTTAGGTTAGGTTAGGTTAGGTTAGGTTAGGTTAGGTTAGGTTAGGTTAGGTTAGGTTAGGTTAGGTTAGGTTAGGTTAGGTTAGGTTAGGTTAGGTTAGGTTAGGTTAGGTTAGGTTAGGTTAGGTTAGGTTAGGTTAGGTTAGGTTAGGTTAGGTTAGGTTAGGTTAGGTTAGGTTAGGTTAGGTTAGGTTAGGTTAGGTTAGGTTAGGTTAGGTTAGGTTAGGTTAGGTTAGGTTAGGTTAGGTTAGGTTAGGTTAGGTTAGGTTAGGTTAGGTTAGGTTAGGTTAGGTTAGGTTAGGTTAGGTTAGGTTAGGTTAGGTTAGGTTAGGTTAGGTTAGGTTAGGTTAGGTTAGGTTAGGTTAGGTTAGGTTAGGTTAGGTTAGGTTAGGTTAGGTTAGGTTAGGTTAGGTTAGGTTAGGTTAGGTTAGGTTAGGTTAGGTTAGGTTAGGTTAGGTTAGGTTAGGTTAGGTTAGGTTAGGTTAGGTTAGGTTAGGTTAGGTTAGGTTAGGTTAGGTTAGGTTAGGTTAGGTTAGGTTAGGTTAGGTTAGGTTAGGTTAGGTTAGGTTAGGTTAGGTTAGGTTAGGTTAGGTTAGGTTAGGTTAGGTTAGGTTAGGTTAGGTTAGGTTAGGTTAGGTTAGGTTAGGTTAGGTTAGGTTAGGTTAGGTTAGGTTAGGTTAGGTTAGGTTAGGTTAGGTTAGGTTAGGTTAGGTTAGGTTAGGTTAGGTTAGGTTAGGTTAGGTTAGGTTAGGTTAGGTTAGGTTAGGTTAGGTTAGGTTAGGTTAGGTTAGGTTAGGTTAGGTTAGGTTAGGTTAGGTTAGGTTAGGTTAGGTTAGGTTAGGTTAGGTTAGGTTAGGTTAGGTTAGGTTAGGTTAGGTTAGGTTAGGTTAGGTTAGGTTAGGTTAGGTTAGGTTAGGTTAGGTTAGGTTAGGTTAGGTTAGGTTAGGTTAGGTTAGGTTAGGTTAGGTTAGGTTAGGTTAGGTTAGGTTAGGTTAGGTTAGGTTAGGTTAGGTTAGGTTAGGTTAGGTTAGGTTAGGTTAGGTTAGGTTAGGTTAGGTTAGGTTAGGTTAGGTTAGGTTAGGTTAGGTTAGGTTAGGTTAGGTTAGGTTAGGTTAGGTTAGGTTAGGTTAGGTTAGGTTAGGTTAGGTTAGGTTAGGTTAGGTTAGGTTAGGTTAGGTTAGGTTAGGTTAGGTTAGGTTAGGTTAGGTTAGGTTAGGTTAGGTTAGGTTAGGTTAGGTTAGGTTAGGTTAGGTTAGGTTAGGTTAGGTTAGGTTAGGTTAGGTTAGGTTAGGTTAGGTTAGGTTAGGTTAGGTTAGGTTAGGTTAGGTTAGGTTAGGTTAGGTTAGGTTAGGTTAGGTTAGGTTAGGTTAGGTTAGGTTAGGTTAGGTTAGGTTAGGTTAGGTTAGGTTAGGTTAGGTTAGGTTAGGTTAGGTTAGGTTAGGTTAGGTTAGGTTAGGTTAGGTTAGGTTAGGTTAGGTTAGGTTAGGTTAGGTTAGGTTAGGTTAGGTTAGGTTAGGTTAGGTTAGGTTAGGTTAGGTTAGGTTAGGTTAGGTTAGGTTAGGTTAGGTTAGGTTAGGTTAGGTTAGGTTAGGTTAGGTTAGGTTAGGTTAGGTTAGGTTAGGTTAGGTTAGGTTAGGTTAGGTTAGGTTAGGTTAGGTTAGGTTAGGTTAGGTTAGGTTAGGTTAGGTTAGGTTAGGTTAGGTTAGGTTAGGTTAGGTTAGGTTAGGTTAGGTTAGGTTAGGTTAGGTTAGGTTAGGTTAGGTTAGGTTAGGTTAGGTTAGGTTAGGTTAGGTTAGGTTAGGTTAGGTTAGGTTAGGTTAGGTTAGGTTAGGTTAGGTTAGGTTAGGTTAGGTTAGGTTAGGTTAGGTTAGGTTAGGTTAGGTTAGGTTAGGTTAGGTTAGGTTAGGTTAGGTTAGGTTAGGTTAGGTTAGGTTAGGTTAGGTTAGGTTAGGTTAGGTTAGGTTAGGTTAGGTTAGGTTAGGTTAGGTTAGGTTAGGTTAGGTTAGGTTAGGTTAGGTTAGGTTAGGTTAGGTTAGGTTAGGTTAGGTTAGGTTAGGTTAGGTTAGGTTAGGTTAGGTTAGGTTAGGTTAGGTTAGGTTAGGTTAGGTTAGGTTAGGTTAGGTTAGGTTAGGTTAGGTTAGGTTAGGTTAGGTTAGGTTAGGTTAGGTTAGGTTAGGTTAGGTTAGGTTAGGTTAGGTTAGGTTAGGTTAGGTTAGGTTAGGTTAGGTTAGGTTAGGTTAGGTTAGGTTAGGTTAGGTTAGGTTAGGTTAGGTTAGGTTAGGTTAGGTTAGGTTAGGTTAGGTTAGGTTAGGTTAGGTTAGGTTAGGTTAGGTTAGGTTAGGTTAGGTTAGGTTAGGTTAGGTTAGGTTAGGTTAGGTTAGGTTAGGTTAGGTTAGGTTAGGTTAGGTTAGGTTAGGTTAGGTTAGGTTAGGTTAGGTTAGGTTAGGTTAGGTTAGGTTAGGTTAGGTTAGGTTAGGTTAGGTTAGGTTAGGTTAGGTTAGGTTAGGTTAGGTTAGGTTAGGTTAGGTTAGGTTAGGTTAGGTTAGGTTAGGTTAGGTTAGGTTAGGTTAGGTTAGGTTAGGTTAGGTTAGGTTAGGTTAGGTTAGGTTAGGTTAGGTTAGGTTAGGTTAGGTTAGGTTAGGTTAGGTTAGGTTAGGTTAGGTTAGGTTAGGTTAGGTTAGGTTAGGTTAGGTTAGGTTAGGTTAGGTTAGGTTAGGTTAGGTTAGGTTAGGTTAGGTTAGGTTAGGTTAGGTTAGGTTAGGTTAGGTTAGGTTAGGTTAGGTTAGGTTAGGTTAGGTTAGGTTAGGTTAGGTTAGGTTAGGTTAGGTTAGGTTAGGTTAGGTTAGGTTAGGTTAGGTTAGGTTAGGTTAGGTTAGGTTAGGTTAGGTTAGGTTAGGTTAGGTTAGGTTAGGTTAGGTTAGGTTAGGTTAGGTTAGGTTAGGTTAGGTTAGGTTAGGTTAGGTTAGGTTAGGTTAGGTTAGGTTAGGTTAGGTTAGGTTAGGTTAGGTTAGGTTAGGTTAGGTTAGGTTAGGTTAGGTTAGGTTAGGTTAGGTTAGGTTAGGTTAGGTTAGGTTAGGTTAGGTTAGGTTAGGTTAGGTTAGGTTAGGTTAGGTTAGGTTAGGTTAGGTTAGGTTAGGTTAGGTTAGGTTAGGTTAGGTTAGGTTAGGTTAGGTTAGGTTAGGTTAGGTTAGGTTAGGTTAGGTTAGGTTAGGTTAGGTTAGGTTAGGTTAGGTTAGGTTAGGTTAGGTTAGGTTAGGTTAGGTTAGGTTAGGTTAGGTTAGGTTAGGTTAGGTTAGGTTAGGTTAGGTTAGGTTAGGTTAGGTTAGGTTAGGTTAGGTTAGGTTAGGTTAGGTTAGGTTAGGTTAGGTTAGGTTAGGTTAGGTTAGGTTAGGTTAGGTTAGGTTAGGTTAGGTTAGGTTAGGTTAGGTTAGGTTAGGTTAGGTTAGGTTAGGTTAGGTTAGGTTAGGTTAGGTTAGGTTAGGTTAGGTTAGGTTAGGTTAGGTTAGGTTAGGTTAGGTTAGGTTAGGTTAGGTTAGGTTAGGTTAGGTTAGGTTAGGTTAGGTTAGGTTAGGTTAGGTTAGGTTAGGTTAGGTTAGGTTAGGTTAGGTTAGGTTAGGTTAGGTTAGGTTCGGTTAGGTTAGGTTAGGTTAGGTTAGGTTAGGTTAGGTTAGGTTAGGTTAGGTTAGGTTAGGTTAGGTTAGGTTAGGTTAGGTTAGGTTAGGTTAGGTTAGGTTAGGTTAG
>CAVLYT010000001.1:0-21003 GCA_963675405.1 Cosmorhoe ocellata
TTCAAACTAAATTAATTAATAGAAAATTTTCTATCGTGTGGATTCTTCCTCTGCTGCACCTAAAACGCTGCCTTTCAGCACCCCTGCACGCACCTGTAACAAAAAGCGAAGAATTAACACATAGAAAATCAAAAGATTGCCGGAACATATTTTCAAAAAGTCTTCATACCTGATCGATATTTCTCCATACATTATTGAAATTGCATATTAAAATTTTCAAAGTTACAGTTTTAGTGGACCAAGATTGTACTTACTGTGTCACAAACGCTCAAAAACATCTAGCGAGACCCACCGGTCACTTAATTTTGACAGTTTTGTGCATTTTGGGCCCTAACTTAGAACATTTTTAAAACTTTTCAAACTAAATTAATTCATAGAAAATTTTCTATCGTGTGGATTCTTCCTCTGCTGCACCTAAAACGCTGCCTTTCAGCACCCCTGCACGCACCTGTAGCAAAAAGCGAAGAATTAACACATAGAAAATCAAAAGATTGCAGGAAACATATTTTCAAAAAGTCTTCATACCTGATCGATATTTCTCCATACATTATTGAAATTGCATATTAAAATTTTCAAAGTTACAGTTTTAGTGGACCAAGATTGTACTTACTGTGTCACAAACGCTCAAAAACATCTAGCGAGACCCACCGGTCACTTAATTTTGACAGTTTTGTGCATTTTGGGCCCTAACTTAGAACATTTTTAAAACTTTTGAAACTAAATTAATTCATAGAAAATTTTCTATCGTGTGGATTCTTCCTCTGCTGCACCTAAAACGCTGCCTTTCAGCACCCCTGCACGCACCTGTAACAAAAAGCGAAGAATTAATACATAGAAAATCAAAAGATTGCCGGAACATATTTTCAAAAAGTCTTCATACCTGATCGATATTTCTCCATACATTATTGAAATTGCATAATAAAATTTTCAAAGTTACAGTTTTAGTGGACCAAGATTGTACTTACTGTGTCACAAACGCTCAAAAACATCTAGCGAGACCCACCGGTCACTTAATTTTGACAGTTTTGTGCATTTTGGGCCCTGACTTAGAACATTTTTAAAACTTTTCAAACTAAATTAATTAATAGAAAATTTTCTATCGTGTGGATTCTTCCTCTGCTGCACCTAAAACGCTGCCTTTCAGCACCCCTGCACGCACCTGTAACAAAAAGCGAAGAATTAATACATAGAAAATCAAAAGATTGCCGGAACATATTTTCAAAAAGTCTTCATACCTGATCGATATTTCTCCATACATTATTGAAATTGCATATTAAAATTTTCAAAGTTACAGTTTTAGTGGACCAAGATTGTACTTAACTTACTGTGTCACAAACGCTCAAAAACATCTAGCGAGACCCACCGGTCACTTAATTTTGACAGTTTTGTGCATTTTGGGCCCTAACTTAGAACATTTTTAAAACTTTTCAAACTAAATTAATTCATAGAAAATTTTCTATCGTGTGGATTCTTCCTCTGCTGCACCTAAAACGCTGCCTTTCAGCACCCCTGCACGCACCTGTAGCAAAAAGCGAAGAATTAACACATAGAAAATCAAAAGATTGCAGGAAACATATTTTCAAAAAGTCTTCATACCTGATCGATATTTCTCCATACATTATTGAAATTGCATATTAAAATTTTCAAAGTTACAGTTTTAGTGGACCAAGATTGTACTTACTGTGTCACAAACGCTCAAAAACATCTAGCGAGACCCACCGGTCACTTAATTTTGACAGTTTTGTGCATTTTGGGCCCTGACTTAGAACATTTTTAAAACTTTTCAAACTAAATTAATTAATAGAAAATTTTCTATCGTGTGGATTCTTCCTCTGCTGCACCTAAAACGCTGCCTTTCAGCACCCCTGCACGCACCTGTAACAAAAAGCGAAGAATTAATACATAGAAAATCAAAAGATTGCCGGAAGATATTTTCAAAAAGTCTTCATACCTGATCGATATTTCTCCATACATTATTGAAATTGCATATTAAAATTTTCAAAGTTACAGTTTTAGTGGACCAAGATTGTACTTACTGTGTCACAAACGCTCAAAAACATCTAGCGAGACCCACCGGTCACTTAATTTTGACAGTTTTGTGCATTTTGGGCCCTAACTTAGAATATTTTTAAAACTTTTCAAACTAAATTAATTCATGGAAAATTTTCTATCGTGTGGATTCTTCCTCTGCTGCACCTAAAACGCTGCCTTTCAGCACCCCTGCATGCACCTGTAACAAAAAGCGAAGAATTAATACATAGAAAATCAAAAGATTGCCGGAACATATTTTCAAAAAGTCTTCATACCTGATCGATATTTCTCCATACATTATTGAAATTGCATATTAAAATTTTCAAAGTTACAGTTTTAGTGGACCAAGATTGTACTTACTGTGTCACAAACGCTCAAAAACATCTAGCGAGACCCACCGGTCACTTAATTTTGACAGTTTTGTGCATTTTGGGCCCTGACTTAGAACATTTTTAAAACTTTTCAAACTAAATTAATTAATAGAAAATTTTCTATCGTGTGGATTCTTCCTCTGCTGCACCTAAAACGCTGCCTTTCAGCACCCCTGCACGCACCTGTAACAAAAAGCGAAGAATTAATACATAGAAAATCAAAAGATTGCCGGAACATATTTTCAAAAAGTCTTCATACCTGATCGATATTTCTCCATACATTATTGAAATTGCATATTAAAATTTTCAAAGTTACAGTTTTAGTGGACCAAGATTGTACTTACTGTGTCACAAACGCTCAAAAACATCTAGCGAGACCCACCGGTCACTTAATTTTGACAGTTTTGTGCATTTTGGGCCCTAACTTAGAACATTTTTAAAACTTTTCAAACTAAATTAATTCATAGAAAATTTTCTATCGTGTGGATTCTTCCTCTGCTGCACCTAAAACGCTGCCTTTCAGCACCCCTGCACGCACCTGTAACAAAAAGCGAAGAATTAATACATAGAAAATCAAAAGATTGCCGGAAGATATTTTCAAAAAGTCTTCATACCTGATCGATATTTCTCCATACATTATTGAAATTGCATATTAAAATTTTCAAAGTTGCAGTTTTAGTGGACCAAGATTGTACTTACTGTGTCACAAACGCTCAAAAACATCTAGCGAGACCCACCGGTCACTTAATTTTGACAGTTTTGTGCATTTTGGGCCCTAACTTAGAACATTTTTAAAACTTTTCAAACTAAATTAATTCATAGAAAATTTTCTATCGTGTGGATTCTTCCTCTGCTGCACCTAAAACGCTGCCTTTCAGCACCCCTGCACGCACCTGTAACAAAATGCGAAGAATTAATACATAGAAAATCAAAAGATTGCCGGAACATATTTTTAAAAAGTCTTCATACCTGATCGATATTTCTCCATACATTATTGAAATTGCATATTAAAATTTTCAAAGTTACAGTTTTAGTGGACCAAGATTGTACTTACTGTGTCACAAACGCTCAAAAACATCTAGCGAGACCCACCGGTCACTTAATTTTGACAGTTTTGTGCATTTTGGGCCCTAACTTAGAACATTTTTAAAACTTTTCAAACTAAATTAATTCATAGAAAATTTTCTATCGTGTGGATTCTTCCTCTGCTGCACCTAAAACGCTGCCTTTCAGCACCCCTGCACGCACCTGTAACAAAATGCGAAGAATTAATACATAGAAAATCAAAAGATTGCCGGAACATATTTTCAAAAAGTCTTCATACCTGATCGATATTTCTCCATACATTATTGAAATTGCATATTAAAATTTTCAAAGTTACAGTTTTAGTGGACCAAGATTGTACTTACTGTGTCACAAACGCTCAAAAACATCTAGCGAGACCCACCGGTCACTTAATTTTGACAGTTTTGTGCATTTTGGGCCCTAACTTAGAACATTTTTAAAACTTTTCAAACTAAATTAATTCATAGAAAATTTTCTATCGTGTGGATTCTTCCTCTGCTGCACCTAAAACGCTGCCTTTCAGCACCCCTGTAGCACCTGTAACAAAATGCGAAGAATTAATACATAGAAAATCAAAAGATTGCCGGAACATATTTTCAAAAAGTCTTCATACCTGATCGATATTTCTCCATACATTATTGAAATTGCATATTAAAATTTTCAAAGTTACAGTTTTAGTGGACCAAGATTGTACTTACTGTGTCACAAACGCTCAAAAACATCTAGCGAGACCCACCGGTCACTTAATTTTGACAGTTTTATGCATTTTGGGCCCTAACTTAGAACATTTTTAAAACTTTTCAAACTAAATTAATTCATAGAAAATTTTCTATCGTGTGGATTCTTCCTCTGCTGCACCTAAAACGCTGCCTTTCAGCACCCCTGCACGCACCTGTAGCAAAAAGCGAAGAATTAACACATAGAAAATCAAAAGATTGCCGGAACATATTTTCAAAAAGTCTTCATACCTGATCGATATTTCTCCATCATCATTCAGCCCAAATAAAATAGTCTGCCTGCCCCTACCGTCGCAAAGCATTTTCCTAGATTTATTCTTCGCTGAGCACAACACAAAATAAATTTGTATTTTATAAATTGCACAAAATTTTAGATGAAGCATGATTCTTAGTTATATTTCGCAGGAGCTGTACCCCTAGTATGAGTTTCTGATAGTTTACGAAAACTTTTTTCGTATCCTTTCATACATTTTCCTCCATCGGAAATGTTAAGGCCGATATCGTAAAAACTTGGTTTGAAAATCATTCCTGGGACTGCCGATTAGATATTTTCGATATTATCGACCTTATTTTAGTTCCTTAACATTTCCGATGGAGGTAAATGTATGAAAGGATACTATTCGAAAAAAGTTTTCGTATACTATCAAAAACTCATACTAGGGGTACAGATCTCAATTGTTTACTGCGACCAGTGGTTCTGATGCTGAGGCGGAGTTCTTGATGCGATGAGCGATGAGTAGACCTGGTAGATGCTGCATGATGCTGGTACTCACGCCGAATTAAGTATGCTTTTCGGTAGATACCTGTCATAACAAACCCGGTGTTCTTATATCGATATACGAGACAAATGTCAGCATACATAATATCTTTACTAATTTAACTTATAATTATATTCAAAAGTGGGTTAAACAATATATAAATAAGGCCGATAGGACGACCCTGTCCAAGCGCAGTCTCGATCAGCTGAGCGTGGACACGCGTCAGTCACTTGATGCGCATGCGCACACGCTGGTAAGTAGGTACATTTTAAAATTATTATCATTAAGTACCTATTTCTGGACTTATTCAATTAAAAGCTCATTTTGAAAATATGCTTATTTAATATAATATGCAGTGAACGGAAAAAAACAGCGAAGCATTACTTCAAGGGAAATATTCGCGAAACTTGACACTAAATTTCACACATCTAACCTCTTTCGTGAATTTGCCAAAATAATTAATTTGTTTAATTTTTGTTCATTGTGGTGAATTATAATAAAGCCGCCAGAGCATATTTTTTGGGCCTTTTTTTAGCTCAAAGGAACCTTACCATGTATTTTCCGTTCAGTGCATAGATGACAGAAATACCTGGGGGTCTGTGATGATGAAAAGTAATATTCAAAAATTGTAGACACGTGATACAAAAGCTGATACCGATCACAGCTTGTTGAAAATGTGAGGCTCTCAACACTGACCTTGGAAAGAATGAGTGGCTCGCGGCACATGCTGCATTCTTCTTGGTTGGGCCATGAAATTGGATCTTCATGGTCGTCCACGCGAGTGTTCTAGAAACATGCCGATATTTACATAAGTTGTAAAGCAAGTTGAAAGGCACAACGTCACTTTATTGCAATTGGCGATTGGGATACGAGTTTACTCCAGCCTAATTTTCAACTAATGATTGAGTCTTTAGCCAACACGCGTATTAAAGGCGGTGTGGTAGAAGGTGCCATGTCTTTTTTTGCCAAATTCGATTGATATCGAAATTTCAACTTTTATTTATAGAAAGAAAAATAAAATGGAAATGGTACCTTGTCGACTGTGACTGGACATTCAATTTTAGTAACCTGCCGGCGCGCGTCAACCTCCTTGAAGAACAGAATCTTGATGGAGGACAGAACCATCACCAGCTTCGCGTTATCGATTTCCTTATTTTATTTAATTTTAGTGTTTTTGTACGATGAAGGAACACGGCGCAGACGGCTTAGTCAGCTCCTATTGACCAGAATATGTATTTCTTATGATATAGCCGACCATACTGCATCTAAAAACTGTCCTAGACACTATTGTCCTGTAAATGTACTACTTACTTGGTATGTTTTTAGTTTATCTGTAGGTAATTTTTAAAACATGACCGATTCAAAAAATGCTTCTCTGTTAGGATAGCTATTAAAAGTGCTTAGTTATTTTATGATGATTTAAAAACCGCTGATAAAGGGGCGCGGATCAGCTAGTAACAAAATATAAGCATAAAAAATTGGTTTCCTTACCAAACATTGAAACCGCCTTGTACATCGGCATCTTGAATTTCACGTGAATTAGAAGAGGCTTAGGCCGTCTCGTATTCGCCGTACCTATTGGATTATCAGTTAGTGCTACACCTGCTCGACCACGATTTAGCGGCGTTGTATTCGCAGTGTCGATTATATTCTCAGTTGGCGATGCGAGAAATCGATTAGGATTATACAATATTATATCCTTCGCTGTAGTTGCCGGTACGGGAACTCGACCACGGTTAGATGACGTGCTTGTGGTCATGATGTCGACCTTGATGACGATTAGATGACGTTCTGGTCTTCGCGTCGAACGGGATGACAGATAAAACAACGGGTTTTTCATCACGGTTAAGCGGCCCTGCGTTCCCCGCGTCGATCGGAACGTTAGTTTCTGATGCGTAAACTTGCCCACCGTTGTGTGAAGTTGTATTCTTTGCAAGGATCTGGGTCTCGGTTGCCACTGTGTCATCGCTCGGAATTCTTATTATCTCCGCGACTATTTGGGTAATATTTTCTTTGTCGCTCGGAATCACTGCATGCGGAGGCAATAGGTCACTATCAAGTGACACCGTAGAATTCGTGTCGCTAACAATTTCATCTAGAAAATTAATCCTTTTAAGATCAGACTTTAATTCGCTCACCACCGTTGGGGGTCGAACAGGCCGACTGCCAGTACTATTCCGCTTCAGTCGCCTGCCTACGACAGCCTGCGGCCGTTGTCGCACAGGCAGTATAATCATATCGTTAATAATTTTTATTTTTGATCCGGGCTCTCGAACACGGGTAAGCAACTGCATTTCCTGTAATGGTGTTAGCACTACAACCGGGAGAGAAGAACAGCCTGATCCATGCCGTTGTTGTGAGTCTTTATTGAGCCCTGGGGCGAAGAGTGCGCCAGCAGGGAATGGAGTGCAAGGTGCGGCTGGAGCGGTAACTCTCCTCGTCGAATTCGTGACTGGCCGTCGTGGCCGGCGCTGGCCAACTTTTCGCTTAACCTGCTTCCTGCTGCCGGGCGTCAAGCTCGCGTTATTCGAAGAGCACAATTTACGCCTCGGGTTTTCTGCATCTAGCTCTTTCTTGTCTTCAGATATACATCGAGATAAATATTCAATTCTTTTTATTATCTTGCTTACTGTAGATTCCGTTACATCTTCACGTTCAAACGTTATATTTCGTTTTAATGTTCAAAGTTGGTTCATCTAGAAACATACTTTTTTTCAAATTCATTTCTAAATTGCTTAGCCATATTGGGAATCTCTTAGTAGTGAGTACTTTACATACGCGCTCGCGCCCACGTCCAAGGAATTTGAATCCTTCATCATCGGAATCAAATTCATAAACATTATGCAAATCCAAAATATCCAGGATATCCGGCTCGTCTACTTTGCTCACCGGTAATTCTTTTATACCTTTGGTATACAGAGAGATCAATTGGCACCTCTTGCATTTATAACATTTGGAGTCTGTTTCGTTAAGGTGCAGCAAGTCATATAGGTTGTTTACCGAATTAGTGGGGCAAATCTTACTATTGCGCTTAGTAAAACGTGTCGGTAAATGTGGTATTTTAAAGAAGCCTCCGTCGCGCGCTCTTGCTGTATTTTTTGATGTACTTGGTGTCGATGACATGTCGGTGTAATATCTTTGAGCGGATGTAGTTGGTTCTGGACTATCATAGAGAGCGATAGAGGTAGTTGGCGCAGATTGACTGCAGTCTTGATCATTTGATGTATTTTCTGCTGTTGTTTTGATGATTCCAGAAAATTCCTTTTTTTCATTTGACATGTTATTTCCACTTCTATGATGTCTGGCAACCCAATCAGCGGTTTGTTTTGATGACAGATCTTGAGGCAAGGGATCTGAAATAACACTTTCGACTCAATAACAATCTCAATACTTTGGGAACTTGCTTTCATAGCCTGTATTTACGTGTTTACTAGCCGCACGCCCCGCGGTTTCATACGCATGAAGTACTTATTATCCCACAAAACACAATCACACTATCATCTATCAGTGAAATAATTATTGAATTCGTACGAGTAGTTTTCGAGTTTACATCCTACATCAAAACTTAAAAAGCTACAAAGAGAACCTTTTTATGATATACTTAAAGATAATTGAGTAAATTAAGTGTAATTAGTAACAGCAGCAGGCAATACAATGAGTTAAGTTTAAAGAAAGCAATGCCTTTAAGCGGTGATATTTTAGCGCTGATTCATTCATTAAAACTTATTTTTAGAGATAGATATTATGTGAAGCAGCTCAGAGAAAGGTACCCCGTATAATAAATTACTTATGTATTTATGAAGCTATAAAGTTAATGGTAACTTACCAATGCTATCAACATCCTCATCAAACACTGCATCGTTAGCATCCGGAATGGCGATATTTTGAAACCCTGCTGCAAAAGATAAAAGCCATAATGAAAAAACTAGGATCGACTTGCATATAATTATGTTAAGCTCAATTATATTTAATAGCTATTGTTAATCATTTTTAAATTACAACCTATCTTATCAGAGAAGTATTTTTTGAATCGTCTTATTTAAAAATATCTACATCAGGACATATCAATTGCAACTAAGTACCCACTTACAGTACTTTTATTTACCTGGTAAAAAAAAATAGTTATCTGCGCGCTAGAAAAAATAGACTAAAATTGGGATCAAAAATGTTTATAATTCAATCAGAAAAAATAAACTCAAAAGGAAACACTGGTTGACAATATTGGATATACATAAAAGATTAACCGAAATATGAGTTTATGGGTTATGTTTATGGCTTCTTTCTCCATCTTCAGTTGGTGAAAATGATGGTGGATGTGGCTGGAAACTGAATGGAGCTACGTATCGGTGGTGGTATACAAACCCTTCTAAAATATCAAATAACTTAGAATGTGCCAGACCTTGTAAATTGTTTAAAGCTTCATAATGTAAGGTACTAAAGAATTTTCCTGTATTGTGTTCTTCGTCATTCAAATGATCTTCAAGATAAATCCTTGATGAGATTCTGAAACTGTAGCAATTATAATAGAATCTCTTTTTGAACATCTTCATTTATCACCTGATTTTTTTAAATAAATTAGTCTAATTTAGAACATAAGACAGTTGATGAACATTCTATGGATTTTCAATACATATATTCACCTGTCTTTTATCTAATTAGTTTATTTATTAAAAACAAAACAATTTACATACTATTTCGTCGACCAAATATTTCATAACAATGTAGAAAACGGTTAGGTACCTCCTACCCTACATCTTAGTGCACCTTTACTGAAAAGGACGGAAATTTCTAGTACTTTCCCGCTGAAACTATTATCTAATGAGGTTATTAATTAAGCTTATTAATATTAATGAGCCCCACAAAATGCCTTATAGAAATATTATTAATATTAATAATCCCAACACCACACCTCAAATAGAAACTCGACACGTGTTTCGCTTCTCCACGAAGCATCCTCAGGACCGTTGACTCGCTCCACACTAGTGTTGCTCCACCGAGCGCCGAGAAAAAAAAAAAACTCAATCGGCTACCTACATATCAGAATCTTTAGACCTTCCAAGTTTTATGCAGATAAGAATCAACGGTTCTGGATTTTTTTATGAGATAGTTTTCACGATATCGGCCTTAACATTTCCGATGGAGGTAAATGTATGAAAGGATACTATTCGAAAAAAGTTTTCGTAAACTATCAAAAACTCATACTAGGGGTACAGATCTCAATTGTTTACTGCGACCAGTGGTTCTGATGCTACCAGTGGTTCTGATGCTGAGGCGGAGTTCTTGATGCGATGAGCGATGAGTAGACCCCAGATGCTGCATGACGCTGGTACTCACGCCGAATGAAGTATGCTTTTCGGTAGATACCTGTCATAACAAACCCGGTGTTCTTATATCGGTATACGAGACAAATGTCAGCATTTTTTGTACTTAGAGTGGATATACCTAGTAGGAATACTATTCCTACTTAGAATAGTATTCCTAGTTAGATCCTAGCAGTCCACTTACACATACCTTGCTTAGAGATTTTCATTTCTTCGGAACCTTACGAGACCCGATTTCACAGATGAACCTGAAAAAAATGTGAATGATTAATAACTAAGATCTTACGTACATAATTGATAATGATGTTAGACTTACCATTTTGAAAGTCGTCGACTAGTTAAGGTACTAAGTACTTAATGTAGCGTCTTCAGTTCAGAGACTCAACAGGGGGCTGTTACTGTGAAGTTTTAAGGACTTTTGATTATAAAAATATAATCAAAAGTCTAAAACACAGTAAATATTGAGTTTGTATGCTACATAACCATATACATATATCTGCATAAATACATAATTTACTAGCTTCCGCCCACGGCTTCGCCCGCGTGGTACCTTGAAAAACAAAAACAAATCTATCCCGCAGGAACCTTATATTTTTCCGGGATAAAATGTAGCTTGACGACCTTTGACGACCTCAGTAGCGCAGCGGGCGAGAGTCCGCCTGCGACGCAAGAGGTTGCGGGTTCGATTCCCGCCCCGGAACAAATTTGTGTACGATCTGCAGAAATATGTTCCGTTGGTCTGGGTGTTTTCTATGTATAATAAAAAATATCTATCTATGTATATAATGTATTAAATATATTAGTTATCTAGTACCCATAACAAAAGCTTTGAGAAGCTTACTTTGGGGCTAGATGATGCTATGTGGATTGTCCAGCATTATTTATTTATTTATGTGTTATTCCAGACCATAATCTATAGCTGTGCCAAATTTCATTCAGATCCGTTCAGCCGTTTTAGCGTGAAAGAGTAACAAACATACATCCAGACATCCATCCATACATTCTTACATTGGTAGGATGATTACACCGTTAGTTTTGGTCAGTCTACAGTCGGCGCTTACATAATTTAACATCAAAATATATTCATGTTTCATACATAATATCTCTACTTATTTAACTCATAATTATTATATTCAAAAGTGGGTTAAACAATATGTAAATAAGACCGATAGGACGACCCTGTCCAAGCGCAGTCTCGATCAGCTGAGCGTGGACACGCGTCAGTCAAGTAGGTACATAAGTAGTTAGGTATTCACCGGAACTGGCTCATGTGATCCAAACCCGAAATAAATTCACCGACTCAGGCTAAAAAAAAAAAAAAAAAAAAAAAAAAAAGTTTGGTGTCTTTTCCTAGGTTTTCGGGGTCGCTGAATCGATCTATTGCATCCGTTTTTTGATAGCTTACACAGATCATGAGATAGCTAACCAATCTAAAGCTCTCCACTACATTGCTAATCACCTATTGATAAAATTAACCTAAATGTTTCCTTATCACCCAGTGAACACGGTGCGCCATTGTTTGTTTATCACCTCTGACGTCACGGCGCACCATTGTTTGTTAATCACCTCTGACGTCAATCTCAGACTAATTAGCTTATTAGGATGTTCTAGCAAAACAACATTTTTTGGATCAATCACAAACCTTTATTTCCTCTAAAATAAGTACAGAATAGTTTGTATAAAAATATATCATTATTTATTGTATTGTTACTGAATAATTTAATAAAATCCATCATTGTATTTCCATAAAATTTGTTATAAAGATATGTTACACAATATTCTCCGCAAACTGATGTAAAATCATCTTGTAATCTATACCTATTAAAATCCCACCGCTTTGAATTCCTGATCAAGAAATCTCTATGATATCCTGTAGGCGGTCGTCCATATGAATCGAAATACTGACCAAACCTATTTCTATCTATGTGTATGGCCACCCAATGAGAACCTGGCATGCTGTCGGTGTCCAAATTGCTTATCAGGTACATAGGAACTTTAACATGTAAAGGTAACCTGTTTGCTGCATATACATTTTTTTGTAAAGAAGGATGGATAGTGTTCAAATATTTTTGAATCTCAATTGTGTTCATGTTTAATCAGCCTTTCGCATAAAGCTGTGCTATGCTTAACCTTCAAATCAAGAATGTGGAACTAAATATACTGAACTTCTTTATAAACATTGTGCAAGGACATAAATAAAAAGATTGGAATATGTGCAGATTATTTTTATTAGGTACTAACACTTATATATAGACAATAGTTACCTATTTAACTGCTATAGTCTACGGTTACATTACGGTTCTTATCTATTTCAATAACATTATCAAATTCTGCATAAACAATACAATTTATAGTCTGAGTAAGAGTAGACTCATGCTGTTTGAATGTTGCCCATTAGTCAGTTGTTAAAATATGTACACAACCTAATGATCCTGATAGTTTAGATAACATTATCAAATTCTATACAAATAAGGAATGCTGTTTGAATGTTGCCCTAATGATCCTGATAAGTTTAGTTGGTTATATAAGTCGTAATTTTTTTCAAACATTCACTGTCGAGTGCTTGTTCATATGAACTATAAGTCTCCAGATTACATTTTGTGAAGTGTGTTTAAAGTGATCTACAGAACAATGGATGTAAGTACTTCTTTAAAACTTTTCTATAATTTGTTATGCATATAGATTCAAAACGTTGATAGTGGTTATTATATTGTTGCAGAACTCTTTCGAAGAAAATACATTCAAACAATATTATTACACTTGTTCAGATGATGAAGATAAGACTCAAGAACCCCTTAACATTTGTGAAGAAAAACCACCTAAAAAACAAATGAAAAGAAACAAATCAACTGAAAGCTTAGATAATTTGTTTGAAGTGAAACAAATAAAGAAGAGAAAGTTATCATCAACAGTTTCTCGTGCCCACCAAGAAGGTGGTAATGTTTTTATAACTACCAATGAAGATGATGGTCATCGATCGAATCATATGATAAAAATAGAAGTTTATAACATGCACAAAATAAATAAAATCACGCCTACAGAACAGTGGAAACATGCAAGCTATAGAGTAAAATATTTTACAAATGAATGCAATAACAATTATGAAAGTATAAAAAAAATAATATACTGCATATCAAAAGAAATAGCATCAAACCCAACATGTAAAAAATATCATTTTAATAAGTAGTAGTAGTTTACCAATTTTTATTTATAAGTTTCGATAAAATTTCATTCTTAGTAAATTTACTTATCCCTCATTTACAAATTTTAGTCATTAGAAAAAATATTAGAATACAAATACTTACCTCATAATAGAATCTTAGGAAACAATATCTCATCAGTGGGGTTGCTTTAGTAAGTACCTAATTAGACATACCTCATTATGTAAGTATTACTTATAACATGAGATCTTTCTACCTGTTCTTACTATAAATAGTTCTTGTAGACGCTTACATGTAGATACTTCTTGTAGACGCTTACGTGCAGATACTTACTGTGATTCCATCTCCACCAAAAATGGAAAATATGAGTGTAAACTGTGTTAGTGTCTTTTTCAATACGATGGATACCGATTTTAGTGATGAAATTTGTCAAAAATTTGATAACCATATGATGCTAGAAGACGAATACGATAAATACTTATATGATGAATGTGCTCTGGTTGAAGAAAAAATAAATGCTGAATCCGAATTCAAACATTGTGTGATGCTTGAAGATGAATACGATGAATACTTATTTGAAGAATGCGCTCTGGTTGAAGGAAAAATAAAGTAAGTGATATCTATATCTTCTCCTTCTAGTACTTTTGTTTATCCTAAACTGAATTCATATCTCAACTCTTTTAATTTATTATTGCAGTCTACAATCGGGGGGATCTCTTAAGAGAGTGAATGACTCTGAAAATGCTGACATTGTTGTGAAACGAGCGCGATATGAAGATGGACCATCTACATCATCAATGGGATCTAACAACACAAACGAAACAACATCTAACAATGGAAATGAACGTGATGATAAGGTAAATTGTGACATTTGTCAAGTTCTTGTTAGTAGAAGGTATTTTGCAAATCATTTAAAGAGTAAACTTCATAAAAGTAAACTTGAAAAAGTACATGACTCACTACAAAATGTTTCTATAATCGAA
The DNA here is from genome assembly GCA_963675405.1 of Cosmorhoe ocellata. NCBI lineage: Eukaryota > Metazoa > Arthropoda > Insecta > Lepidoptera > Geometridae > Cosmorhoe > Cosmorhoe ocellata. Next base: position 14,428 of record CAVLYT010000001.1, read on the forward strand.
TCAGCTTTTGGTAATAGAATAATTTCTTATAAGATACGTGGAAAGAATGATCAACATTTAAATAACTTTGAAACACCTGAGTTGTATTTGAATTCTATCAAAAATGAAATTATGCTTCTAATTGAAGAGTCTATTCAAAAGCTAACAGTTTTTAAAGTAAACTTTGTTCTGCATGCCGATTTTATTCAACAAACTAAAGAGGATTCATTTCAAACTTTTGATTTCCAAACATATAATTACATAGTATTTCAGGGGGATGATCTAAATTTTCTATATTCATCTTTGTGTGACACTTTGATAAATAAAATCAGTTCTTTTGAGAAAAAAGACAGTGGTTGGAGTCTTAAGGAAATAAAAGCATTGGATATGAATGTTAATAAATTTAATCCTCTGCGCGGTACTTCATATATTGAGTTGCCAAAGGATATAAGAACTAAAAAAGCTGTAGTTAATGTTAAAAATGCTGACAATTTATGTTTCAAATGGGCATTGCTTTCCGCTTTGTATCCAGTTAACAAAAATGTTGATCGAGTATCATCATACACAGTACATTCAAACAAATTAAAATTTAATGGAGTGGATTTTCCTGTAAAGCTGGTTGATATATCCAAAGTTGAAAAACTAAACAACATTAGCATTAATGTGTTTGGTTTAGAATTTAATAAAGATAAAAAGTGTCATAGCGTTGTTGGTCCATTGTATTTAACCAAAACTCGTAAAGATGTTCACATCAATTTATTATTAATTTCAAACGGAATAAATAAACACTATTGCTATATTAAAAACATGTCGCGTCTCGTTAGTAAACAGATTTCAAATCAAGATCATGCAGTCCATATTTGTGATGGATGTTTGCTACACTTTTCAACAAAAGAAAGGTTGATTGATCATCAACAATATGACTGTGCTCATATTGCAACAGAATTACCAAATGGTGATACAACGTTAAAGGATTGGTTTGGTCAACCAGTATCCAATGATAAATTGAAATTCGAAAAATACAATAAAAAGCTAAAAATACCATTTGTTATATATGCTGATTTCGAAGCTTTTTTAAACCCAATCAAATCATGTTTTAACGATCCCTCAAAACCATACACTCGCAATACTCATGAGCACAAACCGTATAGTTTTGGTTATTACATCAAATGTTCATATGATGATAAGTTGTCAAAATATGAGACTTACAGTGGAAAAAATTGTGCACAAGTATTCATGAAACGTTTGCATGAAGATTTAAAAAAAATATGTAGAAAAAATAGCTTTCAAATTTGTCCTAAACCTTTATCAGCTATAGATGAAAATAAAGTTTCAATTGCAACAACATGTCATATCTGTGAGAGTAATTTAAATGGTGAAAACACATTAGATTATGATTGGCAAACTGGTGATTTTCGAGGTGTTGCACATGAAATATGTGTAAAAAAGTTTCGACCACCACATTACATCCCAGTTTTTCTACACAATCTAAGCAATTATGATGCTCATTTCATAGTCCATTCCTTAAATTTTGTTGAAGGAGAAATTGATGTAATTCCTCAAACCAAAGAAAAATACATTTCTTTTTCCAAAACCATGAGTATAAATAATCAAAAAATTTGTTTAAGATTTGTAGATTCCTTTAAATTTTTACCATGTAGTCTTGATCAGCTAGCAAAAAATTTAAGCAATGAACAATTTAAAACTTTAAGAAATAGCTTTCCTAATAATGAAGATTTTAATCGTCTAAGAAAAAAAGGTATATACCCATATGAGTTCATATCATCTGAAGACTGTTTGAAAAAAACAACACTTCCTAGTCAAGAAAATTTTTATAGTTCACTAACTAATTCACATGTATCAAATGATGATTACAACCATGCTAAAGATGTTTGGCAGCACTTTCAATGTCGTAATATGTCAGATTATTCAGATCTGTACCTCAAAACTGATGTTTTACTGCTGACGGATGTGTTTGAAAACTTTAGAACTTTGTGTTTAAAAACATATGGTTTGGATCCGGTTCATTACTACACAGCTCCTGGGTTAAGTTGGGACGCTATGTTGAAATACACTCAAATAGAGTTAGAACTTTTAACAGATTACGAAAAAATTGCTTTTATTAGAGCTGGTATACGAGGAGGTGTGTCTCAATGCAGTAATCGCCATGCAAAAGCTAATAATGAGTTCATGGAAGATTATGATAAAGATAAACAAAAATCATTTTTGACTTATTTCGATGCTAATAATCTATATGGTTGGGCTATGTCTCAATTTCTTCCAGTTGGTGGGTTTGAGTGGGTAAACGTTGATACAAATTTTGATGTGCCAGACAATTCAGAATATGGTTTTATTTTAGAAGTTGATTTGGAGTACCCCACTGAACTACATGATTTGCATTCAGATTTACCTCTTTGTCCTGAAAACATAAAAATAGGAAATTCTAAAGAAATCAAGTTAGTCCCAAACTTACACAATAAGATGAAGTATAAAATCCATTATAGGAATTTGAAACAATGCATTGAATTGGGTGTCAAAGTAACGAAGGTTCACAGGATATTAAAATTCAAACAAAGTCCCTGGTTAAAACATTACATCGATTTAAACACAACTTTACGAACATCTGCAAAATCTGATTTCGAAAAAGATTTTTACAAGTTAATGAATAATTCTGTATTTGGGAAGACAATGGAAAATATTGAAAAGAGGGTGAATGTCAAACTATTAACACATTGGGAAAATCGAGGTAAAAAGCTTGGTGTACAAGATTTTGTTGCGAAACCAGAATTTAAAAATTCCTCCATTTTTGGAGAGAATTTAGTAGCGGTTCAGTTAAGAAAAACTAAATTGTATCATAACAAACCGATATACTTAGGTTTTTGCATTTTGGATATTTCAAAAACTTTAATGTATGATTTTCATTACAACTACATGCTTAAAAAGTTTAACAATAACATAAAATTGCTCTACACTGATACTGATAGTTTGATATATCAAGTTTTTACAAATAACTTTTATGAAAATATTAAACCAGATCTATCTTCTAAGTTTGATACATCCGATTACGCAGATGATAACATATTTGGTTATCCAAAAATAAATAAAAAGAAGTTAGGTTTTTTCAAAGATGAAAATAATGGTAAAATTTTTCGAGAATTCATTGGGTTAAGGTCTAAAATGTATGCATTAGATGTTGATGATAAATTTATTGCGAAAGCTAAAGGTGTAAAGAAATGTGTTACAAAGAATTTGAATATTGAAAATTATAGATCATGTCTTTTAAACAAAAAAATTCTGTATGGCACCATGAATCTATTTAAATCTTTAAAACATAGAATATTTACTCAACAAGTAAACAAAATATGTTTGTCTTATAATGACACCAAACGTTACATTTTACCTAATAATATTGACACATTAGCATGGGGTCATTATAAACTAAGATAATGTTATCATAGTGATAGATTGTAATTTATTTTAAGTTTGTATTGTAAAAACAAAACTATAATGTATCAGCTATTTAACAATACTTTAGTTTCCTATTTAGTTAGTAAATGTAAAGTTATTTTAAATAGGTACGATGAATATGAATTTGTTTTATTTTTAAGTTATAGGTTATTTTATGTTTATACCATTATTGTGTTTTTCATGTTATCTATAAGAATTTTGTTCATACTGATGGTTAATGTTTTAATTTTAAAAATATAAATACATGATGATTAAATAGATTGTTTCATTATTTAAACATACCCCTCACAAACAACACATTAAAATGTACCATTTTAATCATCCTTTTAGTGCAATAGTAGCAGGTCCAAGTGGTTGTGGAAAATCTAACTTTGTAACAAAGTTTATAAAGTATGTAAAAGAAATTTGTAGTGTTGATTTTACCCAAATAACTTGGTGTTTTGATGAAATGCAACCTTTGTATAACCTCAAAAACGTAAATTATTGTCAAGGCATACCAGATCTCAGTATGTTTGATGGAAAGGAAGCACAACTAGTAATCATTGATGATCTCATGAGAGAATCAGATGGACGTGTTGTTGATATATTTACAAAAGGCAGCCATCACAGAAACCTAAGTGTTTTTTATATAACACAAAACTTGTTTCATCAAGGTAAAGGACAGAGAGATATATCTTTGAATTCTAGTTATATTATCTATTTTAAAAATCCTCGAGATAAAACTCAAATCAGATATCTAGCACGTCAAGTGTCACCAGAAAATACAAAGTTTATGGAAGATTCATACAAAGATGCAACAAAAGAAGCTCATGGATATTTGATGATAGATCTAAAACAAGACACTAGTGAAATGTGTCGATTTAAAACAAAAATATTTCCTTCAGATGGATATTGTACAGTTTATATCCCAACAAAATCATTTAAATATGCAAAGAATCAACAAATTCAAATCATTCATCAATAATGCATCGAAGCTTAAAGACGCATAAAGATTTACTAAGTGCTCTACATACACTTAAACCAAAATATCAAAGAGCACTTTTAAAGTCATGTGATGAAGATGAAATCAATTGCATTTGTGAAATCATCCATAACGTTTTAAAAGGTAAAGTACCTCTTGACGAAAAGGCAAAGAAAAAGTTACAAAAATATAAAGAAATACTTCGCAAACTAGTGCGTAAAAGTACAAACAAAATTCGTAAACACATAATTGTTCAAAAAGGAGGATCTTTTTTACCAATTATATTGGGTTCAATTTTGAGTGCATTAGTTGGTTCTATCGTTTGAAATATGGAACACGCTAAAAAAATGTTACTCGTTGATCCAAGTATATTTGAAAAAATAAAACAACAAAATTCTACTGATAGTCCCATATCACGATTAGACATAGAAATGCAAAATATTTTGAATAGTCATATGGAAGATAGAAAGAAGTGTATTTTATACTTACAAATTTTACAAAGATACTTACATTTTACTGAAGAAGGACGTCAACCTCTCGAATTACCATTACTTTCAAATACTAATCTACCAGAAGACGTACCAGATGATAAAAACAAAGACATTGACACTAACGATGCAGTTGCTATAGAGACATCAAACGGAGAAGAGAAACAGGATACAAATATATTTTTGAATAAAAAAAATACATACACACCTCGACATATACTCAGTTTAATACCGAAAACATATACAAGAAAAGGTGAGTTATTATTAAATTTGGTGGCTTCAAATACAGACAAAATTGATTGGGATGATGTAGGTACAGTTATTATTAACAAAGAAAAAATTGTTGGAAGCAATATTTTAGACTTGGTAAATGATTGTGTAAGACCACTGAAAAATAATGATCCAATAGGGTGGCAACAGTTTGCTACCGCATTAAAAGAAATACAAATACCATTAACTTACATTGGAAACGCAAAAAGAAGTGAATTTATAAAACAGCTTCAGATAAAAGATCTTAAACAAACCACACCACAGCAAGAGGAGGTTTTTTCAACACCAAAATCCCGCAACAGGTATAAACACGTTCGAAAAGTCCAACAGAAGATAGATTGGGAGAAATGGACTCCCTATTAGAAATAAATAATATCTACTATAATCCATCGCATCCAGCTGGGTATGCTGGTATCAACAAACTAGTTAAAGCCATGAAGGGTAAAATGAACAGAAAAGATGTAATAAAATGGTTGCAATCACAAGAAACATACACACTTCATAAACCGGTACATAGGAAGTTTCCACGAAACAAATATGTATTATCTAATCTTAATGAACTATGGCAAGCTGACTTAAGTGATTTGAGAACTTATTCAAAATATAATGATGGTTTTAATTACATTCTTTGTGTTATTGATGTCTTTACCAAATATGCATATGCCCGACCAATGAAAAGTAAAAATTCGAGCACCATTAAAACATGTTTAGAAAGCATATTTCATGAGGCTGGTACAACACCAACTCATATACAATCTGACAAAGGAACTGAATTTGTTTCCAAGGATGTTCAGAGATACTTAAAAATTAAAAATGTTAATTACTATACAACAAATAACCCTGATATTAAAGCTAGCATTGTTGAAAGATTTCAAAGGACACTTAAAATGAGGATGTGGCGTTATTTTACCCACAAAAATACATATAGATACATTGACATTTTACAGGATTTATTATATGCTTATAACCATAGCTACCATTCTAGTATTAAGATGTGTCCTTGTGATGTTAATTCAAATAATTTAATGACTGTTTGGAACAACCTGTATGATAGAACAAACTATCGAATAATTACAAAATCCTTACCGAAATTACTCGTTGGAGACTATGTAAGAATAACAAAATACAAACACATTTTTCAAAAGGGTTATGAATCTAATTGGAGTGATGAAATATTTATAATAACTTCAGTTATAGATCGTTCTCCATTGGTTGTGTATACACTAAAAGATTTACAGCAAGAAGATATCATTGGAACTTTTTATGAAAGGGAATTACAGAAAGTGTCATATGATCCCACCTCTAACTATAAGATTGATAAAATAATTGGTTCTCGCTATTCCAATAACAGAAAGCAAGTGTTAGTGAAGTGGAAAGGTTATCCAGATAAATTTAATAGTTGGGTTTTGG
>CAVLYT010000002.1:0-57307 GCA_963675405.1 Cosmorhoe ocellata
ATATCGATCGGGTATGAGGACTTTTTGAAAGTGTTGTTCGGACAATGTTTTGATTTTCTGTGTGCTAATTCGTGTTCTTTTTATGTTACAGTGTGCTCGCTGGTGGGCTGCAGGCAGCGTTTTGGGTGCGGCAGAAGAAGAAAATCAACTCACAGAAAGTTTATAAAATTTGAAAATTACACTAAAATACACGAAATTTTACTAAGTTTGGGGACTAAAACGACAAAAATATATACGAAAAGTTACTGCTGGGTTTCGCCAGCAGTTATTCACAATATGAGACACAATAATAACACTTGAGATTCACAAAAACTGAAAGTTCAGAAACTTTTAAGTTTGATTTCGCAGTATTCTGCTATACGAGTATATATCGATCGGGTATGAGGACTTTTTGAAAGTGGTCGGACAATGTTTTGATTTTCTGTGTGCTAATTCGTTCTTTTATGTTACAGGTGCTCGCTGGTGGGCTGCAGGCAGCGTTTTTGGGTGCGGCAGAAGAAGAAATCAACTCACAGAAAGTTTATAAAATTTGAAAATTACACTAAAATACACGAAATTTTACTAAGTTTGGGGACTAAAACGACAAAAATATATACGAAAAGTTACTGCTGGGTTTCGCCAGCAGTTATTCACAATATGAGACACAATAATAACACTTGAGATTCACAAAAACTGAAAGTTCAGAAACTTTTAAGTTTGATTCGCAGTATTTGTATAGGGAAATATCGATCGGGTATGAGGACCTTTTTGAAAGTGGTCGGACAATGTTTTGATTTTCTGTGTGCTAATTCGTTCTTTTATGTTACAGGTGCTCGCTGGTGGGCTGCAGGCAGCGTTTTGGGTGCGGCAGAAGAAGAAATCAACTCACAGAAAGTTTATAAAATTTGAAAATTACACTAAAATACACGAAATTTTACTAAGTTTGGGGACTAAAACGACAAAAATATATACGAAAAGTTACTGCTGGGTTTCGCCAGCAGTTATTCACAATATGAGACACAATAATAACACTTGAGATTCACAAAAACTGAAAGTTCAGAAACTTTTAAGTTTGATTCGCAGTATTTGTATAGGGAAATATCGATCGGGTATGAGGACTTTTTGAAAGTGGTCGGACAATGTTTTGATTTTCTGTGTGCTAATTCGTTCTTTTATGTTACAGGTGCTCGCTGGTGGGCTGCAGGCAGCGTTTTGGGTGCGGCAGAAGAAGAAATCAACTCACAGAAAGTTTATAAAATTTGAAAATTACACTAAAATACACGAAATTTTACTAAGTTTGGGGACTAAAACGACAAAAATATATACGAAAAGTTACTGCTGGGTTTCGCCAGCAGTTATTCACAATATGAGACACAATAATAACACTTGAGATTCACAAAAACTGAAAGTTCAGAAACTTTTAAGTTTGATTCGCAGTATTTGTATAGGGAAATATCGATCGGGTATGAGGACTTTTTGAAAGTGGTCGGACAATGTTTTGATTTTCTGTGTGCTAATTCGTTCTTTTATGTTACAGGTGCTCGCTGGTGGGCTGCAGGCAGCGTTTTGGGTGCGGCAGAAGAAGAAATCAACTCACAGAAAGTTTATAAAATTTGAAAATTACACTAAAATACACGAAATTTTACTAAGTTTGGGGACTAAAACGACAAAAATATATACGAAAAGTTACTGCTGGGTTTCGCCAGCAGTTATTCACAATATGAGACACAATAATAACACTTGAGATTCACAAAAACTGAAAGTTCAGAAACTTTTAAGTTTGATTCGCAGTATTTGTATAGGGAAATATCGATCGGGTATGAGGACTTTTTGAAAGTGGTCGGACAATGTTTTGATTTTCTGTGTGCTAATTCGTTCTTTTATGTTACAGGTGCTCGCTGGTGGGCTGCAGGCAGCGTTTTGGGTGCGGCAGAAGAAGAAATCAACTCACAGAAAGTTTATAAAATTTGAAAATTACACTAAAATACACGAAATTTTACTAAGTTTGGGGACTAAAACGACAAAAATATATACGAAAAGTTACTGCTGGGTTTCGCCAGCAGTTATTCACAATATGAGACACAATAATAACACTTGAGATTCACAAAAACTGAAAGTTCAGAAACTTTTAAGTTTGATTCGCAGTATTTGTATAGGGAAATATCGATCGGGTATGAGGACTTTTTGAAAGTGGTCGGACAATGTTTTGATTTTCTGTGTGCTAATTCGTTCTTTTATGTTACAGGTGCTCGCTGGTGGGCTGCAGGCAGCGTTTTGGGTGCGGCAGAAGAAGAAATCAACTCACAGAAAGTTTATAAAATTTGAAAATTACACTAAAATACACGAAATTTTACTAAGTTTGGGGACTAAAACGACAAAAATATATACGAAAAGTTACTGCTGGGTTTCGCCAGCAGTTATTCACAATATGAGACACAATAATAACACTTGAGATTCACAAAAACTGAAAGTTCAGAAACTTTTAAGTTTGATTCGCAGTATTTGTATAGGGAAATATCGATCGGGTATGAGGACTTTTTGAAAGTGGTCGGACAATGTTTTGATTTTCTGTGTGCTAATTCGTTCTTTTATGTTACAGGTGCTCGCTGGTGGGCTGCAGGCAGCGTTTTGGGTGCGGCAGAAGAAGAAATCAACTCACAGAAAGTTTATAAAATTTGAAAATTACACTAAAATACACGAAATTTTACTAAGTTTGGGGACTAAAACGACAAAAATATATACGAAAAGTTACTGCTGGGTTTCGCCAGCAGTTATTCACAATATGAGACACAATAATAACACTTGAGATTCACAAAAACTGAAAGTTCAGAAACTTTTAAGTTTGATTCGCAGTATTTGTATAGGGAAATATCGATCGGGTATGAGGACTTTTTGAAAGTGGTCGGACAATGTTTTGATTTTCTGTGTGCTAATTCGTTCTTTTATGTTACAGGTGCTCGCTGGTGGGCTGCAGGCAGCGTTTTGGGTGCGGCAGAAGAAGAAATCAACTCACAGAAAGTTTATAAAATTTGAAAATTACACTAAAATACACGAAATTTTACTAAGTTTGGGGACTAAAACGACAAAAATATATACGAAAAGTTACTGCTGGGTTTCGCCAGCAGTTATTCACAATATGAGACACAATAATAACACTTGAGATTCACAAAAACTGAAAGTTCAGAAACTTTTAAGTTTGATTCGCAGTATTTGTATAGGGAAATATCGATCGGGTATGAGGACTTTTTGAAAGTGGTCGGACAATGTTTTGATTTTCTGTGTGCTAATTCGTTCTTTTATGTTACAGGTGCTCGCTGGTGGGCTGCAGGCAGCGTTTTGGGTGCGGCAGAAGAAGAAATCAACTCACAGAAAGTTTATAAAATTTGAAAATTACACTAAAATACACGAAATTTTACTAAGTTTGGGGACTAAAACGACAAAAATATATACGAAAAGTTACTGCTGGGTTTTCGCCAGCAGTTATTCACAATATGAGACACAATAATAACACTTGAGATTCACAAAAACTGAAAGTTCAGAAACTTTTAAGTTTGATTCGCAGTATTTGTATAGGGAAATATCGATCGGGTATGAGGACTTTTTGAAAGTGGTCGGACAATGTTTTGATTTTCTGTGTGCTAATTCGTTCTTTTATGTTACAGGTGCTCGCTGGGTGGGCTGCAGGCAGCGTTTTGGGTGCGGCAGAAGAAGAAATCAACTCACAGAAAGTTTATAAAATTTGAAAATTACACTAAAATACACGAAATTTTACTAAGTTTGGGGACTAAAACGACAAAAATATATACGAAAAGTTACTGCTGGGTTTCGCCAGCAGTTATTCACAATATGAGACACAATAATAACACTTGAGATTCACAAAAACTGAAAGTTCAGAAACTTTTAAGTTTGATTCGCAGTATTTGTATAGGGAAATATCGATCGGGTATGAGGACTTTTTGAAAGTGGTCGGACAATGTTTTGATTTTCTGTGTGCTAATTCGTTCTTTTATGTTACAGGTGCTCGCTGGTGGGCTGCAGGCAGCGTTTTTGGGTGCGGCAGAAGAAGAAATCAACTCACAGAAAGTTTATAAAATTTGAAAATTACACTAAAATACACGAAATTTTACTAAGTTTGGGGACTAAAACGACAAAAATATATACGAAAAGTTACTGCTGGGTTTCGCCAGCAGTTATTCACAATATGAGACACAATAATAACACTTGAGATTCACAAAAACTGAAAGTTCAGAAACTTTTAAGTTTGATTCGCAGTATTTGTATAGGGAAATATCGATCGGGTTATGAGGACTTTTTGAAAGTGGTCGGACAATGTTTTGATTTTCTGTGTGCTAATTCGTTCTTTTATGTTACAGGTGCTCGCTGGTGGGCTGCAGGCAGCGTTTTGGGTGCGGCAGAAGAAGAAATCAACTCACAGAAAGTTTATAAAATTTGAAAATTACACTAAAATACACGAAATTTTACTAAGTTTGGGGACTAAAACGACAAAAATATATACGAAAAGTTACTGCTGGGTTTCGCCAGCAGTTATTCACAATATGAGACACAATAATAACACTTGAGATTCACAAAAACTGAAAGTTCAGAAACTTTTAAGTTTGATTCGCAGTATTTGTATAGGGAAATATCGATCGGGTATGAGGACTTTTTGAAAGTGGTCGGACAATGTTTTGATTTTCTGTGTGCTAATTCGTTCTTTTATGTTACAGGTGCTCGCTGGTGGGCTGCAGGCAGCGTTTTGGGTGCGGCAGAAGAAGAAATCAACTCACAGAAAGTTTATAAAATTTGAAAATTACACTAAAATACACGAAATTTTACTAAGTTTGGGGACTAAAACGACAAAAATATATACGAAAAGTTACTGCTGGGTTTCGCCAGCAGTTATTCACAATATGAGACACAATAATAACACTTGAGATTCACAAAAAACTGAAAGTTCAGAAACTTTTAAGTTTGATTCGCAGTATTTGTATAGGGAAATATCGATCGGGTATGAGGACTTTTTGAAAGTGGTCGGACAATGTTTTGATTTTCTGTGTGCTAATTCGTTCTTTTATGTTACAGGTGCTCGCTGGTGGGCTGCAGGCAGCGTTTTGGGTGCGGCAGAAGAAGAAATCAACTCACAGAAAGTTTATAAAATTTGAAAATTACACTAAAATACACGAAATTTTACTAAGTTTGGGGACTAAAACGACAAAAATATATACGAAAAGTTACTGCTGGGTTTCGCCAGCAGTTATTCACAATATGAGACACAATAATAACACTTGAGATTCACAAAAACTGAAAGTTCAGAAACTTTTAAGTTTGATTCGCAGTATTTGTATAGGGAAATATCGATCGGGTATGAGGACTTTTTGAAAGTGGTCGGACAATGTTTTGATTTTCTGTGTGCTAATTCGTTCTTTTATGTTACAGGTGCTCGCTGGTGGGCTGCAGGCAGCGTTTTGGGTGCGGCAGAAGAAGAAATCAACTCACAGAAAGTTTATAAAATTTGAAAATTACACTAAAATACACGAAATTTTACTAAGTTTGGGGACTAAAACGACAAAAATATATACGAAAAGTTACTGCTGGGTTTCGCCAGCAGTTATTCACAATATGAGACACAATAATAACACTTGAGATTCACAAAAACTGAAAGTTCAGAAACTTTTAAGTTTGATTCGCAGTATTTGTATAGGGAAATATCGATCGGGTATGAGGACTTTTTGAAAGTGGTCGGACAATGTTTTGATTTTCTGTGTGCTAATTCGTTCTTTTATGTTACAGGTGCTCGCTGGTGGGCTGCAGGCAGCGTTTTGGGTGCGGCAGAAGAAGAAATCAACTCACAGAAAGTTTATAAAATTTGAAAATTACACTAAAATACACGAAATTTTACTAAGTTTGGGGACTAAAACGACAAAAATATATACGAAAAGTTACTGCTGGGTTTCGCCAGCAGTTATTCACAATATGAGACACAATAATAACACTTGAGATTCACAAAAACTGAAAGTTCAGAAACTTTTAAGTTTGATTCGCAGTATTTGTATAGGGAAATATCGATCGGGTATGAGGACTTTTTGAAAGTGGTCGGACAATGTTTTGATTTTCTGTGTGCTAATTCGTTCTTTTATGTTACAGGTGCTCGCTGGTGGGCTGCAGGCAGCGTTTTGGGTGCGGCAGAAGAAGAAATCAACTCACAGAAAGTTTATAAAATTTGAAAATTACACTAAAATACACGAAATTTTACTAAGTTTGGGGACTAAAACGACAAAAATATATACGAAAAGTTACTGCTGGGTTTCGCCAGCAGTTATTCACAATATGAGACACAATAATAACACTTGAGATTCACAAAAACTGAAAGTTCAGAAACTTTTAAGTTTGATTCGCAGTATTTGTATAGGGAAATATCGATCGGGTATGAGGACTTTTTGAAAGTGGTCGGACAATGTTTTGATTTTCTGTGTGCTAATTCGTTCTTTTATGTTACAGGTGCTCGCTGGTGGGCTGCAGGCAGCGTTTTGGGTGCGGCAGAAGAAGAAATCAACTCACAGAAAGTTTATAAAATTTGAAAATTACACTAAAATACACGAAATTTTACTAAGTTTGGGGACTAAAACGACAAAAATATATACGAAAAGTTACTGCTGGGTTTCGCCAGCAGTTATTCACAATATGAGACACAATAATAACACTTGAGATTCACAAAAACTGAAAGTTCAGAAACTTTTAAGTTTGATTCGCAGTATTTGTATAGGGAAATATCGATCGGGTATGAGGACTTTTTGAAAGTGGTCGGACAATGTTTTGATTTTCTGTGTGCTAATTCGTTCTTTTATGTTACAGGTGCTCGCTGGTGGGCTGCAGGCAGCGTTTTGGGTGCGGCAGAAGAAGAAATCAACTCACAGAAAGTTTATAAAATTTGAAAATTACACTAAAATACACGAAATTTTACTAAGTTTGGGGACTAAAACGACAAAAATATATACGAAAAGTTACTGCTGGGTTTCGCCAGCAGTTATTCACAATATGAGACACAATAATAACACTTGAGATTCACAAAAACTGAAAGTTCAGAAACTTTTAAGTTTGATTCGCAGTATTTGTATAGGGAAATATCGATCGGGTATGAGGACTTTTTGAAAGTGGTCGGACAATGTTTTGATTTTCTGTGTGCTAATTCGTTCTTTTATGTTACAGGTGCTCGCTGGTGGGCTGCAGGCAGCGTTTTGGGTGCGGCAGAAGAAGAAATCAACTCACAGAAAGTTTATAAAATTTGAAAATTACACTAAAATACACGAAATTTTACTAAGTTTGGGGACTAAAACGACAAAAATATATACGAAAAGTTACTGCTGGGTTTCGCCAGCAGTTATTCACAATATGAGACACAATAATAACACTTGAGATTCACAAAAACTGAAAGTTCAGAAACTTTTAAGTTTGATTCGCAGTATTTGTATAGGGAAATATCGATCGGGTATGAGGACTTTTTGAAAAGTGGTCGGACAATGTTTTGATTTTCTGTGTGCTAATTCGTTCTTTTATGTTACAGGTGCTCGCTGGTGGGCTGCAGGCAGCGTTTTGGGTGCGGCAGAAGAAGAAATCAACTCACAGAAAGTTTATAAAATTTGAAAATTACACTAAAATACACGAAATTTTACTAAGTTTGGGGACTAAAACGACAAAAATATATACGAAAAGTTACTGCTGGGTTTCGCCAGCAGTTATTCACAATATGAGACACAATAATAACACTTGAGATTCACAAAAACTGAAAGTTCAGAAACTTTTAAGTTTGATTCGCAGTATTTGTATAGGGAAATATCGATCGGGTATGAGGACTTTTTGAAAAGTGGTCGGACAATGTTTTGATTTTCTGTGTGCTAATTCGTTCTTTTATGTTACAGGTGCTCGCTGGTGGGCTGCAGGCAGCGTTTTGGGTGCGGCAGAAGAAGAAATCAACTCACAGAAAGTTTATAAAATTTGAAAATTACACTAAAATACACGAAATTTTACTAAGTTTGGGGACTAAAACGACAAAAATATATACGAAAAGTTACTGCTGGGTTTCGCCAGCAGTTATTCACAATATGAGACACAATAATAACACTTGAGATTCACAAAAACTGAAAGTTCAGAAACTTTTAAGTTTGATTCGCAGTATTTGTATAGGGAAATATCGATCGGGTATGAGGACTTTTTGAAAAGTGGTCGGACAATGTTTTGATTTTCTGTGTGCTAATTCGTTCTTTTATGTTACAGGTGCTCGCTGGTGGGCTGCAGGCAGCGTTTTGGGTGCGGCAGAAGAAGAGAAATCAACTCACAGAAAGTTTATAAAATTTGAAAATTACACTAAAATACACGAAATTTTACTAAGTTTGGGGACTAAAACGACAAAAATATATACGAAAAGTTACTGCTGGGTTTCGCCAGCAGTTATTCACAATATGAGACACAATAATAACACTTGAGATTCACAAAAACTGAAAGTTCAGAAACTTTTAAGTTTGATTCGCAGTATTTGTATAGGGAAATATCGATCGGGTATGAGGACTTTTTGAAAAGTGGTCGGACAATGTTTTGATTTTCTGTGTGCTAATTCGTTCTTTTATGTTACAGGTGCTCGCTGGTGGGCTGCAGGCAGCGTTTTGGGTGCGGCAGAAGAAGAAATCAACTCACAGAAAGTTTATAAAATTTGAAAATTACACTAAAATACACGAAATTTTACTAAGTTTGGGGACTAAAACGACAAAAATATATACGAAAAGTTACTGCTGGGTTTCGCCAGCAGTTATTCACAATATGAGACACAATAATAACACTTGAGATTCACAAAAACTGAAAGTTCAGAAACTTTTAAGTTTGATTCGCAGTATTTGTATAGGGAAATATCGATCGGGTATGAGGACTTTTTGAAAAGTGGTCGGACAATGTTTTGATTTTCTGTGTGCTAATTCGTTCTTTTATGTTACAGGTGCTCGCTGGTGGGCTGCAGGCAGCGTTTTGGGTGCGGCAGAAGAAGAAATCAACTCACAGAAAGTTTATAAAATTTGAAAATTACACTAAAATACACGAAATTTTACTAAGTTTGGGGACTAAAACGACAAAAATATATACGAAAAGTTACTGCTGGGTTTCGCCAGCAGTTATTCACAATATGAGACACAATAATAACACTTGAGATTCACAAAAACTGAAAGTTCAGAAACTTTTAAGTTTGATTCGCAGTATTTGTATAGGGAAATATCGATCGGGTATGAGGACTTTTTGAAAAGTGGTCGGACAATGTTTTGATTTTCTGTGTGCTAATTCGTTCTTTTATGTTACAGGTGCTCGCTGGTGGGCTGCAGGCAGCGTTTTGGGTGCGGCAGAAGAAGAAATCAACTCACAGAAAGTTTATAAAATTTGAAAATTACACTAAAATACACGAAATTTTACTAAGTTTGGGGACTAAAACGACAAAAATATATACGAAAAGTTACTGCTGGGTTTCGCCAGCAGTTATTCACAATATGAGACACAATAATAACACTTGAGATTCACAAAAACTGAAAGTTCAGAAACTTTTAAGTTTGATTCGCAGTATTTGTATAGGGAAATATCGATCGGGTATGAGGACTTTTTGAAAAGTGGTCGGACAATGTTTTGATTTTCTGTGTGCTAATTCGTTCTTTTATGTTACAGGTGCTCGCTGGTGGGCTGCAGGCAGCGTTTTGGGTGCGGCAGAAGAAGAAATCAACTCACAGAAAGTTTATAAAATTTGAAAATTACACTAAAATACACGAAATTTTACTAAGTTTGGGGACTAAAACGACAAAAATATATACGAAAAGTTACTGCTGGGTTTCGCCAGCAGTTATTCACAATATGAGACACAATAATAACACTTGAGATTCACAAAAACTGAAAGTTCAGAAACTTTTAAGTTTGATTCGCAGTATTTGTATAGGGAAATATCGATCGGGTATGAGGACTTTTTGAAAAGTGGTCGGACAATGTTTTGATTTTCTGTGTGCTAATTCGTTCTTTTATGTTACAGGTGCTCGCTGGTGGGCTGCAGGCAGCGTTTTGGGTGCGGCAGAAGAAGAAATCAACTCACAGAAAGTTTATAAAATTTGAAAATTACACTAAAATACACGAAATTTTACTAAGTTTGGGGACTAAAACGACAAAAATATATACGAAAAGTTACTGCTGGGTTTCGCCAGCAGTTATTCACAATATGAGACACAATAATAACACTTGAGATTCACAAAAACTGAAAGTTCAGAAACTTTTAAGTTTGATTCGCAGTATTTGTATAGGGAAATATCGATCGGGTATGAGGACTTTTTGAAAAGTGGTCGGACAATGTTTTGATTTTCTGTGTGCTAATTCGTTCTTTTATGTTACAGGTGCTCGCTGGTGGGCTGCAGGCAGCGTTTTGGGTGCGGCAGAAGAAGAAATCAACTCACAGAAAGTTTATAAAATTTGAAAATTACACTAAAATACACGAAATTTTACTAAGTTTGGGGACTAAAACGACAAAAATATATACGAAAAGTTACTGCTGGGTTTCGCCAGCAGTTATTCACAATATGAGACACAATAATAACACTTGAGATTCACAAAAACTGAAAGTTCAGAAACTTTTAAGTTTGATTCGCAGTATTTGTATAGGGAAATATCGATCGGGTATGAGGACTTTTTGAAAAGTGGTCGGACAATGTTTTGATTTTCTGTGTGCTAATTCGTTCTTTTATGTTACAGGTGCTCGCTGGTGGGCTGCAGGCAGCGTTTTGGGTGCGGCAGAAGAAGAAATCAACTCACAGAAAGTTTATAAAATTTGAAAATTACACTAAAATACACGAAATTTTACTAAGTTTGGGGACTAAAACGACAAAAATATATACGAAAAGTTACTGCTGGGTTTCGCCAGCAGTTATTCACAATATGAGACACAATAATAACACTTGAGATTCACAAAAACTGAAAGTTCAGAAACTTTTAAGTTTGATTCGCAGTATTTGTATAGGGAAATATCGATCGGGTATGAGGACTTTTTGAAAAGTGGTCGGACAATGTTTTGATTTTCTGTGTGCTAATTCGTTCTTTTATGTTACAGGTGCTCGCTGGTGGGCTGCAGGCAGCGTTTTGGGTGCGGCAGAAGAAGAAATCAACTCACAGAAAGTTTATAAAATTTGAAAATTACACTAAAATACACGAAATTTTACTAAGTTTGGGGACTAAAACGACAAAAATATATACGAAAAGTTACTGCTGGGTTTCGCCAGCAGTTATTCACAATATGAGACACAATAATAACACTTGAGATTCACAAAAACTGAAAGTTCAGAAACTTTTAAGTTTGATTCGCAGTATTTGTATAGGGAAATATCGATCGGGTATGAGGACTTTTTGAAAAGTGGTCGGACAATGTTTTGATTTTCTGTGTGCTAATTCGTTCTTTTATGTTACAGGTGCTCGCTGGTGGGCTGCAGGCAGCGTTTTGGGTGCGGCAGAAGAAGAAATCAACTCACAGAAAGTTTATAAAATTTGAAAATTACACTAAAATACACGAAATTTTACTAAGTTTGGGGACTAAAACGACAAAAATATATACGAAAAGTTACTGCTGGGTTTCGCCAGCAGTTATTCACAATATGAGACACAATAATAACACTTGAGATTCACAAAAACTGAAAGTTCAGAAACTTTTAAGTTTGATTCGCAGTATTTGTATAGGGAAATATCGATCGGGTATGAGGACTTTTTGAAAAGTGGTCGGACAATGTTTTGATTTTCTGTGTGCTAATTCGTTCTTTTATGTTACAGGTGCTCGCTGGTGGGCTGCAGGCAGCGTTTTGGGTGCGGCAGAAGAAGAAATCAACTCACAGAAAGTTTATAAAATTTGAAAATTACACTAAAATACACGAAATTTTACTAAGTTTGGGGACTAAAACGACAAAAATATATACGAAAAGTTACTGCTGGGTTTCGCCAGCAGTTATTCACAATATGAGACACAATAATAACACTTGAGATTCACAAAAACTGAAAGTTCAGAAACTTTTAAGTTTGATTCGCAGTATTTGTATAGGGAAATATCGATCGGGTATGAGGACTTTTTGAAAAGTGGTCGGACAATGTTTTGATTTTCTGTGTGCTAATTCGTTCTTTTATGTTACAGGTGCTCGCTGGTGGGCTGCAGGCAGCGTTTTGGGTGCGGCAGAAGAAGAAATCAACTCACAGAAAGTTTATAAAATTTGAAAATTACACTAAAATACACGAAATTTTACTAAGTTTGGGGACTAAAACGACAAAAATATATACGAAAAGTTACTGCTGGGTTTCGCCAGCAGTTATTCACAATATGAGACACAATAATAACACTTGAGATTCACAAAAACTGAAAGTTCAGAAACTTTTAAGTTTGATTCGCAGTATTTGTATAGGGAAATATCGATCGGGTATGAGGACTTTTTGAAAAGTGGTCGGACAATGTTTTGATTTTCTGTGTGCTAATTCGTTCTTTTATGTTACAGGTGCTCGCTGGTGGGCTGCAGGCAGCGTTTTGGGTGCGGCAGAAGAAGAAATCAACTCACAGAAAGTTTATAAAATTTGAAAATTACACTAAAATACACGAAATTTTACTAAGTTTGGGGACTAAAACGACAAAAATATATACGAAAAGTTACTGCTGGGTTTCGCCAGCAGTTATTCACAATATGAGACACAATAATAACACTTGAGATTCACAAAAACTGAAAGTTCAGAAACTTTTAAGTTTGATTCGCAGTATTTGTATAGGGAAATATCGATCGGGTATGAGGACTTTTTGAAAAGTGGTCGGACAATGTTTTGATTTTCTGTGTGCTAATTCGTTCTTTTATGTTACAGGTGCTCGCTGGTGGGCTGCAGGCAGCGTTTTGGGTGCGGCAGAAGAAGAAATCAACTCACAGAAAGTTTATAAAATTTGAAAATTACACTAAAATACACGAAATTTTACTAAGTTTGGGGACTAAAACGACAAAAATATATACGAAAAGTTACTGCTGGGTTTCGCCAGCAGTTATTCACAATATGAGACACAATAATAACACTTGAGATTCACAAAAACTGAAAGTTCAGAAACTTTTAAGTTTGATTCGCAGTATTTGTATAGGGAAATATCGATCGGGTATGAGGACTTTTTGAAAAGTGGTCGGACAATGTTTTGATTTTCTGTGTGCTAATTCGTTCTTTTATGTTACAGGTGCTCGCTGGTGGGCTGCAGGCAGCGTTTTGGGTGCGGCAGAAGAAGAAATCAACTCACAGAAAGTTTATAAAATTTGAAAATTACACTAAAATACACGAAATTTTACTAAGTTTGGGGACTAAAACGACAAAAATATATACGAAAAGTTACTGCTGGGTTTCGCCAGCAGTTATTCACAATATGAGACACAATAATAACACTTGAGATTCACAAAAACTGAAAGTTCAGAAACTTTTAAGTTTGATTCGCAGTATTTGTATAGGGAAATATCGATCGGGTATGAGGACTTTTTGAAAAGTGGTCGGACAATGTTTTGATTTTCTGTGTGCTAATTCGTTCTTTTATGTTACAGGTGCTCGCTGGTGGGCTGCAGGCAGCGTTTTGGGTGCGGCAGAAGAAGAAATCAACTCACAGAAAGTTTATAAAATTTGAAAATTACACTAAAATACACGAAATTTTACTAAGTTTGGGGACTAAAACGACAAAAATATATACGAAAAGTTACTGCTGGGTTTCGCCAGCAGTTATTCACAATATGAGACACAATAATAACACTTGAGATTCACAAAAACTGAAAGTTCAGAAACTTTTAAGTTTGATTCGCAGTATTTGTATAGGGAAATATCGATCGGGTATGAGGACTTTTTGAAAAGTGGTCGGACAATGTTTTGATTTTCTGTGTGCTAATTCGTTCTTTTATGTTACAGGTGCTCGCTGGTGGGCTGCAGGCAGCGTTTTGGGTGCGGCAGAAGAAGAAATCAACTCACAGAAAGTTTATAAAATTTGAAAATTACACTAAAATACACGAAATTTTACTAAGTTTGGGGACTAAAACGACAAAAATATATACGAAAAGTTACTGCTGGGTTTCGCCAGCAGTTATTCACAATATGAGACACAATAATAACACTTGAGATTCACAAAAACTGAAAGTTCAGAAACTTTTAAGTTTGATTCGCAGTATTTGTATAGGGAAATATCGATCGGGTATGAGGACTTTTTGAAAAGTGGTCGGACAATGTTTTGATTTTCTGTGTGCTAATTCGTTCTTTTATGTTACAGGTGCTCGCTGGTGGGCTGCAGGCAGCGTTTTGGGTGCGGCAGAAGAAGAAATCAACTCACAGAAAGTTTATAAAATTTGAAAATTACACTAAAATACACGAAATTTTACTAAGTTTGGGGACTAAAACGACAAAAATATATACGAAAAGTTACTGCTGGGTTTCGCCAGCAGTTATTCACAATATGAGACACAATAATAACACTTGAGATTCACAAAAACTGAAAGTTCAGAAACTTTTAAGTTTGATTCGCAGTATTTGTATAGGGAAATATCGATCGGGTATGAGGACTTTTTGAAAAGTGGTCGGACAATGTTTTGATTTTCTGTGTGCTAATTCGTTCTTTTATGTTACAGGTGCTCGCTGGTGGGCTGCAGGCAGCGTTTTGGGTGCGGCAGAAGAAGAAATCAACTCACAGAAAGTTTATAAAATTTGAAAATTACACTAAAATACACGAAATTTTACTAAGTTTGGGGACTAAAACGACAAAAATATATACGAAAAGTTACTGCTGGGTTTCGCCAGCAGTTATTCACAATATGAGACACAATAATAACACTTGAGATTCACAAAAACTGAAAGTTCAGAAACTTTTAAGTTTGATTCGCAGTATTTGTATAGGGAAATATCGATCGGGTATGAGGACTTTTTGAAAAGTGGTCGGACAATGTTTTGATTTTCTGTGTGCTAATTCGTTCTTTTATGTTACAGGTGCTCGCTGGTGGGCTGCAGGCAGCGTTTTGGGTGCGGCAGAAGAAGAAATCAACTCACAGAAAGTTTATAAAATTTGAAAATTACACTAAAATACACGAAATTTTACTAAGTTTGGGGACTAAAACGACAAAAATATATACGAAAAGTTACTGCTGGGTTTCGCCAGCAGTTATTCACAATATGAGACACAATAATAACACTTGAGATTCACAAAAACTGAAAGTTCAGAAACTTTTAAGTTTGATTCGCAGTATTTGTATAGGGAAATATCGATCGGGTATGAGGACTTTTTGAAAAGTGGTCGGACAATGTTTTGATTTTCTGTGTGCTAATTCGTTCTTTTATGTTACAGGTGCTCGCTGGTGGGCTGCAGGCAGCGTTTTGGGTGCGGCAGAAGAAGAAATCAACTCACAGAAAGTTTATAAAATTTGAAAATTACACTAAAATACACGAAATTTTACTAAGTTTGGGGACTAAAACGACAAAAATATATACGAAAAGTTACTGCTGGGTTTCGCCAGCAGTTATTCACAATATGAGACACAATAATAACACTTGAGATTCACAAAAACTGAAAGTTCAGAAACTTTTAAGTTTGATTCGCAGTATTTGTATAGGGAAATATCGATCGGGTATGAGGACTTTTTGAAAAGTGGTCGGACAATGTTTTGATTTTCTGTGTGCTAATTCGTTCTTTTATGTTACAGGTGCTCGCTGGTGGGCTGCAGGCAGCGTTTTGGGTGCGGCAGAAGAAGAAATCAACTCACAGAAAGTTTATAAAATTTGAAAATTACACTAAAATACACGAAATTTTACTAAGTTTGGGGACTAAAACGACAAAAATATATACGAAAAGTTACTGCTGGGTTTCGCCAGCAGTTATTCACAATATGAGACACAATAATAACACTTGAGATTCACAAAAACTGAAAGTTCAGAAACTTTTAAGTTTGATTCGCAGTATTTGTATAGGGAAATATCGATCGGGTATGAGGACTTTTTGAAAAGTGGTCGGACAATGTTTTGATTTTCTGTGTGCTAATTCGTTCTTTTATGTTACAGGTGCTCGCTGGTGGGCTGCAGGCAGCGTTTTGGGTGCGGCAGAAGAAGAAATCAACTCACAGAAAGTTTATAAAATTTGAAAATTACACTAAAATACACGAAATTTTACTAAGTTTGGGGACTAAAACGACAAAAATATATACGAAAAGTTACTGCTGGGTTTCGCCAGCAGTTATTCACAATATGAGACACAATAATAACACTTGAGATTCACAAAAACTGAAAGTTCAGAAACTTTTAAGTTTGATTCGCAGTATTTGTATAGGGAAATATCGATCGGGTATGAGGACTTTTTGAAAAGTGGTCGGACAATGTTTTGATTTTCTGTGTGCTAATTCGTTCTTTTATGTTACAGGTGCTCGCTGGTGGGCTGCAGGCAGCGTTTTGGGTGCGGCAGAAGAAGAAATCAACTCACAGAAAGTTTATAAAATTTGAAAATTACACTAAAATACACGAAATTTTACTAAGTTTGGGGACTAAAACGACAAAAATATATACGAAAAGTTACTGCTGGGTTTCGCCAGCAGTTATTCACAATATGAGACACAATAATAACACTTGAGATTCACAAAAACTGAAAGTTCAGAAACTTTTAAGTTTGATTCGCAGTATTTGTATAGGGAAATATCGATCGGGTATGAGGACTTTTTGAAAAGTGGTCGGACAATGTTTTGATTTTCTGTGTGCTAATTCGTTCTTTTATGTTACAGGTGCTCGCTGGTGGGCTGCAGGCAGCGTTTTGGGTGCGGCAGAAGAAGAAATCAACTCACAGAAAGTTTATAAAATTTGAAAATTACACTAAAATACACGAAATTTTACTAAGTTTGGGGACTAAAACGACAAAAATATATACGAAAAGTTACTGCTGGGTTTCGCCAGCAGTTATTCACAATATGAGACACAATAATAACACTTGAGATTCACAAAAACTGAAAGTTCAGAAACTTTTAAGTTTGATTCGCAGTATTTGTATAGGGAAATATCGATCGGGTATGAGGACTTTTTGAAAAGTGGTCGGACAATGTTTTGATTTTCTGTGTGCTAATTCGTTCTTTTATGTTACAGGTGCTCGCTGGTGGGCTGCAGGCAGCGTTTTGGGTGCGGCAGAAGAAGAAATCAACTCACAGAAAGTTTATAAAATTTGAAAATTACACTAAAATACACGAAATTTTACTAAGTTTGGGGACTAAAACGACAAAAATATATACGAAAAGTTACTGCTGGGTTTCGCCAGCAGTTATTCACAATATGAGACACAATAATAACACTTGAGATTCACAAAAACTGAAAGTTCAGAAACTTTTAAGTTTGATTCGCAGTATTTGTATAGGGAAATATCGATCGGGTATGAGGACTTTTTGAAAAGTGGTCGGACAATGTTTTGATTTTCTGTGTGCTAATTCGTTCTTTTATGTTACAGGTGCTCGCTGGTGGGCTGCAGGCAGCGTTTTGGGTGCGGCAGAAGAAGAAATCAACTCACAGAAAGTTTATAAAATTTGAAAATTACACTAAAATACACGAAATTTTACTAAGTTTGGGGACTAAAACGACAAAAATATATACGAAAAGTTACTGCTGGGTTTCGCCAGCAGTTATTCACAATATGAGACACAATAATAACACTTGAGATTCACAAAAACTGAAAGTTCAGAAACTTTTAAGTTTGATTCGCAGTATTTGTATAGGGAAATATCGATCGGGTATGAGGACTTTTTGAAAAGTGGTCGGACAATGTTTTGATTTTCTGTGTGCTAATTCGTTCTTTTATGTTACAGGTGCTCGCTGGTGGGCTGCAGGCAGCGTTTTGGGTGCGGCAGAAGAAGAAATCAACTCACAGAAAGTTTATAAAATTTGAAAATTACACTAAAATACACGAAATTTTACTAAGTTTGGGGACTAAAACGACAAAAATATATACGAAAAGTTACTGCTGGGTTTCGCCAGCAGTTATTCACAATATGAGACACAATAATAACACTTGAGATTCACAAAAACTGAAAGTTCAGAAACTTTTAAGTTTGATTCGCAGTATTTGTATAGGGAAATATCGATCGGGTATGAGGACTTTTTGAAAAGTGGTCGGACAATGTTTTGATTTTCTGTGTGCTAATTCGTTCTTTTATGTTACAGGTGCTCGCTGGTGGGCTGCAGGCAGCGTTTTGGGTGCGGCAGAAGAAGAAATCAACTCACAGAAAGTTTATAAAATTTGAAAATTACACTAAAATACACGAAATTTTACTAAGTTTGGGGACTAAAACGACAAAAATATATACGAAAAGTTACTGCTGGGTTTCGCCAGCAGTTATTCACAATATGAGACACAATAATAACACTTGAGATTCACAAAAACTGAAAGTTCAGAAACTTTTAAGTTTGATTCGCAGTATTTGTATAGGGAAATATCGATCGGGTATGAGGACTTTTTGAAAAGTGGTCGGACAATGTTTTGATTTTCTGTGTGCTAATTCGTTCTTTTATGTTACAGGTGCTCGCTGGTGGGCTGCAGGCAGCGTTTTGGGTGCGGCAGAAGAAGAAATCAACTCACAGAAAGTTTATAAAATTTGAAAATTACACTAAAATACACGAAATTTTACTAAGTTTGGGGACTAAAACGACAAAAATATATACGAAAAGTTACTGCTGGGTTTCGCCAGCAGTTATTCACAATATGAGACACAATAATAACACTTGAGATTCACAAAAACTGAAAGTTCAGAAACTTTTAAGTTTGATTCGCAGTATTTGTATAGGGAAATATCGATCGGGTATGAGGACTTTTTGAAAAGTGGTCGGACAATGTTTTGATTTTCTGTGTGCTAATTCGTTCTTTTATGTTACAGGTGCTCGCTGGTGGGCTGCAGGCAGCGTTTTGGGTGCGGCAGAAGAAGAAATCAACTCACAGAAAGTTTATAAAATTTGAAAATTACACTAAAATACACGAAATTTTACTAAGTTTGGGGACTAAAACGACAAAAATATATACGAAAAGTTACTGCTGGGTTTCGCCAGCAGTTATTCACAATATGAGACACAATAATAACACTTGAGATTCACAAAAACTGAAAGTTCAGAAACTTTTAAGTTTGATTCGCAGTATTTGTATAGGGAAATATCGATCGGGTATGAGGACTTTTTGAAAAGTGGTCGGACAATGTTTTGATTTTCTGTGTGCTAATTCGTTCTTTTATGTTACAGGTGCTCGCTGGTGGGCTGCAGGCAGCGTTTTGGGTGCGGCAGAAGAAGAAATCAACTCACAGAAAGTTTATAAAATTTGAAAATTACACTAAAATACACGAAATTTTACTAAGTTTGGGGACTAAAACGACAAAAATATATACGAAAAGTTACTGCTGGGTTTCGCCAGCAGTTATTCACAATATGAGACACAATAATAACACTTGAGATTCACAAAAACTGAAAGTTCAGAAACTTTTAAGTTTGATTCGCAGTATTTGTATAGGGAAATATCGATCGGGTATGAGGACTTTTTGAAAAGTGGTCGGACAATGTTTTGATTTTCTGTGTGCTAATTCGTTCTTTTATGTTACAGGTGCTCGCTGGTGGGCTGCAGGCAGCGTTTTGGGTGCGGCAGAAGAAGAAATCAACTCACAGAAAGTTTATAAAATTTGAAAATTACACTAAAATACACGAAATTTTACTAAGTTTGGGGACTAAAACGACAAAAATATATACGAAAAGTTACTGCTGGGTTTCGCCAGCAGTTATTCACAATATGAGACACAATAATAACACTTGAGATTCACAAAAACTGAAAGTTCAGAAACTTTTAAGTTTGATTCGCAGTATTTGTATAGGGAAATATCGATCGGGTATGAGGACTTTTTGAAAAGTGGTCGGACAATGTTTTGATTTTCTGTGTGCTAATTCGTTCTTTTATGTTACAGGTGCTCGCTGGTGGGCTGCAGGCAGCGTTTTGGGTGCGGCAGAAGAAGAAATCAACTCACAGAAAGTTTATAAAATTTGAAAATTACACTAAAATACACGAAATTTTACTAAGTTTGGGGACTAAAACGACAAAAATATATACGAAAAGTTACTGCTGGGTTTCGCCAGCAGTTATTCACAATATGAGACACAATAATAACACTTGAGATTCACAAAAACTGAAAGTTCAGAAACTTTTAAGTTTGATTCGCAGTATTTGTATAGGGAAATATCGATCGGGTATGAGGACTTTTTGAAAAGTGGTCGGACAATGTTTTGATTTTCTGTGTGCTAATTCGTTCTTTTATGTTACAGGTGCTCGCTGGTGGGCTGCAGGCAGCGTTTTGGTGTGCGGCAGAAGAAGAAATCAACTCACAGAAAGTTTATAAAATTTGAAAATTACACTAAAATACACGAAATTTTACTAAGTTTGGGGACTAAAACGACAAAAATATATACGAAAAGTTACTGCTGGGTTTCGCCAGCAGTTATTCACAATATGAGACACAATAATAACACTTGAGATTCACAAAAACTGAAAGTTCAGAAACTTTTAAGTTTGATTCGCAGTATTTGTATAGGGAAATATCGATCGGGTATGAGGACTTTTTGAAAAGTGGTCGGACAATGTTTTGATTTTCTGTGTGCTAATTCGTTCTTTTATGTTACAGGTGCTCGCTGGTGGGCTGCAGGCAGCGTTTTGGGTGCGGCAGAAGAAGAAATCAACTCACAGAAAGTTTATAAAATTTGAAAATTACACTAAAATACACGAAATTTTACTAAGTTTGGGGACTAAAACGACAAAAATATATACGAAAAGTTACTGCTGGGTTTCGCCAGCAGTTATTCACAATATGAGACACAATAATAACACTTGAGATTCACAAAAACTGAAAGTTCAGAAACTTTTAAGTTTGATTCCAGTATTTGTATAGGGAAATATCGATCGGGTATGAGGACTTTTTGAAAAGTGGTCGGACAATGTTTTGATTTTCTGTGTGCTAATTCGTTCTTTTATGTTACAGGTGCTCGCTGGTGGGCTGCAGGCAGCGTTTTGGGTGCGGCAGAAGAAGAAATCAACTCACAGAAAGTTTATAAAATTTGAAAATTACACTAAAATACACGAAATTTTACTAAGTTTGGGGACTAAAACGACAAAAATATATACGAAAAGTTACTGCTGGGTTTCGCCAGCAGTTATTCACAATATGAGACACAATAATAACACTTGAGATTCACAAAAACCGAAAGTTCAGAAACTTTTAAGTTTGATTCGCAGTATTTGTATAGGGAAATATCGATCGGGTATGAGGACTTTTTGAAAAGTGGTCGGACAATGTTTTGATTTTCTGTGTGCTAATTCGTTCTTTTATGTTACAGGTGCTCGCTGGTGGGCTGCAGGCAGCGTTTTGGGTGCGGCAGAAGAAGAAATCAACTCACAGAAAGTTTATAAAATTTGAAAATTACACTAAAATACACGAAATTTTACTAAGTTTGGGGACTAAAACGACAAAAATATATACGAAAAGTTACTGCTGGGTTTCGCCAGCAGTTATTCACAATATGAGACACAATAATAACACTTGAGATTCACAAAAACCGAAAGTTCAGAAACTTTTAAGTTTGATTCGCAGTATTTGTATAGGGAAATATCGATCGGGTATGAGGACTTTTTGAAAAGTGGTCGGACAATGTTTTGATTTTCTGTGTGCTAATTCGTTCTTTTATGTTACAGGTGCTCGCTGGTGGGCTGCAGGCAGCGTTTTGGGTGCGGCAGAAGAAGAAATCAACTCACAGAAAGTTTATAAAATTTGAAAATTACACTAAAATACACGAAATTTTACTAAGTTTGGGGACTAAAACGACAAAAATATATACGAAAAGTTACTGCTGGGTTTCGCCAGCAGTTATTCACAATATGAGACACAATAATAACACTTGAGATTCACAAAAACCGAAAGTTCAGAAACTTTTAAGTTTGATTCGCAGTATTTGTATAGGGAAATATCGATCGGGTATGAGGACTTTTTGAAAAGTGGTCGGACAATGTTTTGATTTTCTGTGTGCTAATTCGTTCTTTTATGTTACAGGTGCTCGCTGGTGGGCTGCAGGCAGCGTTTTGGGTGCGGCAGAAGAAGAAATCAACTCACAGAAAGTTTATAAAATTTGAAAATTACACTAAAATACACGAAATTTTACTAAGTTTGGGGACTAAAACGACAAAAATATATACGAAAAGTTACTGCTGGGTTTCGCCAGCAGTTATTCACAATATGAGACACAATAATAACACTTGAGATTCACAAAAACCGAAAGTTCAGAAACTTTTAAGTTTGATTCGCAGTATTTGTATAGGGAAATATCGATCGGGTATGAGGACTTTTTGAAAAGTGGTCGGACAATGTTTTGATTTTCTGTGTGCTAAATGGTTAGGTTAGGTTAGGTTAGGTTAGGTTAGGTTAGGTTAGGTTAGGTTGCACCAGCCGTCCATTGATGAGACCCCCTGAGGAGGTAGGAGGGGTTCGCCCCTCTGAGGAGGTCTGCCCATCTTATCGGGCGGACGTGGGCCACAGGCGAGGCCAGGCGGACTGTGGAGTTACCGCCGGCCTTGCCTCTGCCCAACAGTGGCGGGAATAGTGAGGTTTTTAGTGGGTATACCCGAAAGGGGGAGTCCCACATACCTCGCCCTTGCCCCCCGGCAGGGCGGGGATGCGTAACGCATTTTCCTCACTTAAAAAAAAAAAAAAAAAAAAAAAAAAAAGGTTAGGTTAGGTTCCACGGACCTGCTAGGATCTCCTAGTGGGCGGGGAAGTGAACCCCGACGTGGCGCGTCCCCAGGTGGCGGATAGGGGAACGGCCCCCAGATATGGGGGCTACCGGTATACCGGCGCGGACCAAATCACACAGGGCCCCTCTGCGTGTCCCTATGAAGGTAGCATAGAGCACGGCAGACGGGGCAGGAGGAGACGAGAGTCTCAGTGGACTTTCGAGTCGGTGGATGGCTGGCCTGCAAGGCCGGCGGCGCGGCGGGGAGGGTCAACTCGGCCACCTCGTCGGGCAAACACCAAGGTGCTCTCGGATCTGGTAGCTTTTGCTGGCGGGTTCGGGGGCAACGGAGGAGGGCCCATCTCGGGCGTTAGGCTTCGTTACGTGCTTGCGCGGATGAAGCAGAGTTGGGCTCGGCGTGCGCTTACCCCGCCGTCGGGCAGGCAAGGGGGGACTTGTCTTCCCTGCCCCCAGCTCGAAGTCGTAATCCCGCGACGATTGCGGTCATGTCTCGTGATCGAAGTGGGACCGATGGTCTTGGCTTGGTCGCCCGGGCTGCGAGGAGTAAACCTCTATAAAAAATCCCGTAGGACAAGTGGGGGTGCAGCACGAAGACTGTTCTCTTAGAGGATGGCTGGCCGGTAAAGCCAGTCGCTACTGTACCTAGGCGTTGCGCCTTGGTTAGGTTCACCTGCCCTTCCCGGATACACGAGGGCACTGTCCGGGTCGTATGAGTCCCCGGTACTCGTGGGACTTTATATGGATACTTTCATTCAAACCCCAAAGGAGGGCGGTCGCCTGGATAGCCGCATTGTAGGAGTTGCTGCAGAGCCCGAGAGGGTGTCTGGTGCGGACGCTTCGGCGTCAATGACGAAGGAGGGAGCCTTGGTGGCGAAGATCGCTGCCAAGAAGGCTGTAGTTGTCCTTAAAAGGATGGAAACCGTAGGAAACAGCGTGGAGGAGGCCCTAAGCAGGACCAGGTGTCCATCCCTGGTGAGCAGCTTGGGGAGCGACTCTGACGCGAGGTCGGCCGATTCCGAGAACCTTCCGTCCAGGTTCTGGAAGAGGAAGAGGCTGAACCCCATCGAGAAGAGGGGCGGGAGTAGCGGGTCTGACTCGGACCGAAACGCGCTCCCGGAGAAGACGACCAAGTTGTCGAGGCGCGGTCCTGGGAGACCCCCGACAACTGGGAAATATGTAGGCATGGCAAAGGCCAGGGCCGAGCTTGCTGCCGCGGAGCAGCAAGAGATGGAGCTGGAGACAGAGAGGATGGTGGTGGCGGCAACGCCCAAGCCACGCTCGGATGCCGCCAAGACGTACCTGGGTGCCGTGGCCTCCTGGGGCCCGACAAGGGAGGCACCAGCCGTTGCCCTGTCCTCCCGGGTGAAGGAGAGCCTGACGGCCATAGAGCTGGTTGGCAACAGGTCGGGCAACCTCAAGGGCACTTTCCAAAGTGCCCTCAAAAAGTCGGTGGAGGTTCTGCGAGAGGTCTTTGACGAGCTGGCTGCTAGAACGCCTGCAGAGGAAGTAACTCGGCTCCAAGCTGAGAACGCTTTGCTCAAGGCTCAGCTGGACCGACTAAGCGAGGAGATGGCCGCGCTCAGGGCCGAGTTCAGGGGCAGCAAGGAGTGCGCGGCTCCTAATACATCGGCCGAGCATACGAAGTTTGGGGAGGATCTTCAAGCTTCTTTGGCGAGAATGGAGGCACGACTGGATAGCCTGGAGGTCGACGGGCGGCTTCTGCCCGAAAAGCGCCACCGCCCGCCCTTGGCAGCGGATCGAAGGCAGGAGGATGAGGAGATGCCAGCGTCGCCAACTCCTGCACCCAGGAAGGCGCCGGCTGGAAAGCCTGCCCCCACTCCGGCGTCAAAAGCCGCGAGCAAGAAGGCGCCAGCGGCTCCGGAAGATGCCAGCACGTCTGGCGAGAAGAAGGTGAAGAAGGGGAAGAAGGCCAAAACGGCCTCCTCAGCTCCCCCTGCCCCGACTGCTCCTGCTCAGGCAGCCTCTGCTCCGGCAGGCAATAGCCAGACGCAGGATAAGGAGGGGTGGCAAACAGTAGGCTCCCGGCGTCGCAACAAGAAACGCCAGGGCCCTGCAGACAAGGCGCCAAGGGCGTCGGCACCTGCCAAGCCTGCAGCACCTAAACCGGAGGCGGCCAAAAAGGACAAAGCCCCTAAACTCCACGCACCTCGCTCATCTGCGGTGGTGATTGCGCTGCAACGGGGAGCCGAGGAGAGAGGCCGAACGTACGGGGAGGTGATTGCCGAGGCCAGGTCAAAACTCGACCTGGAAGAACTCGGGATCTCTTCCGTACGCTTCCGACAAGCGGCGACTGGGGCCCGTATCCTGGAGGTCCCAGGGGCGACGAGTGGGGGCAAAGCCGACCTGCTGGCCGAGAAGCTCCGAGGGCTGTTTGCCTCGGAGGATGTCAAAGTCTCCAGGCCAGTGACTTCGGTCGACCTGAGGGTTACCGGTCTGGACGACTCAGTCACCAAGGAGGAGCTGGCGGCTGCAGTCGCAAAAGCCGGAGGGTGTTCGCCAGACGAAGTTAAGTCTGGCGAAATAAGGCAAGGACCCGGGGGCGTGGGCACGGCCTTGGTTAAGTGTCCCGTCGCAGCCGCGAAGAAGGTGGTGGCAGCCGGACGTTTTCGGGTCGGGTGGGTGGCGGTCGGGGTGAAAATCCTCGACGCCCTCCCCCGCCGGTGCTACCGGTGTTTCGCACTGGGCCACATTGGGGCCCAGTGCTCGTCGGAGGTCGACCGCAGCCAGAACTGTCTGTGCTGCGGTCAAGCGGGCCACAAGGCCCGGGAGTGCTCCGCCAAGCCCCACTGCCCCGTCTGCGAGGCAGCTGGGAAGAAGGCGGACCACCTCGCTGGGGGCAAGGCCTGTGCCAAGCCCCCAACTAAAAAGGCAGCGAAGAAGGCTGCGGCAAAAGCCAGGAAGGCCAAGTCGCAACCTGCGAACTCGCCCCCAGCAGCGGGTGACATGGAGGCGCCAATGGAGGTCCATTAGTTATGGACCTCCGATTCCTGCAGGGGAATCTCAACCACTCCGCCGCGGCCCAGGACCTGTTCGTCCAGGCCATGGCGGAGTGGCAGATTCATTTAGCTGTCGCCGCCGAGCCGTATCGCGTCCCGGTCCGTTCGGATTGGGTCGGGGATCGCGTTGGTTCGGTGGCGATTATACAGCGCTGTGCGGCGGGAGGCCCCCCTCTTACTGCTATAAGTAGAGGGGAAGGATTCGTGGTGGCAAAGGTCGGCGTAGTGGTCATTATTGGGGTGTACTTCTCCCCCAATCGACCACTCGCCGACTTTGAGCGCTACCTCGCGTTGTTGGGGGTCGCAGTAGGCCAGAGCTCTCCCAGTCCCGTCGTCATCCTCGGGGACCTCAATGCCAAGTCTGGCGCTTGGGGTTCCGCGACGACGGACCTGAGGGGGAGAGTCCTGGAAGAGTGGCTAGTGGAGTGCGGGTTGGCGATACTCAACCGCGGCACGGTGAACACGTGTGTGCGCCGTAACGGGGGGTCGGTCGTGGATGTTTCATTCGCGACCCCTCCCATCGCACACCGTGTCCAGGGGTGGGAAGTTCTGGAGAACGAGGAGACGCTGTCAGATCATAGGTACATTACCTTCAGCGTCTCAAACTCGTCTCCAGACACCCCGAGAGCCCCGAGCCAGCCAAGGCTTGACGGGCCTCGCTGGGCGTTAAAGCGCCTGGACAGGGAGTTACTGCAGGAGGCAGTCCTTGTTCAGGCGTGGATTCCAGAACCACCAGTAGCTGACATAGACGGGGATGCGGCTCGGCTTTGCGAGGCCATGACGCAGGCGTGTGACGCCGCGATGCCTCGCATCAGAGCCCTCCCGTCCAAGAAGTCTGTCTACTGGTGGAATGAGGAGATTGCCCAGCTCCGCCGCTCGTGCGTGGAGGAGCGCCGCGCCTTCCAGCGGTATCGGAGGCGCCGAAACCGCGAGGAAGGCGAGGAGGACCGACTGTACGCAGCGTACAGGGAGGTGGCGGTGGCACTCCGCCTCGCCATCAGCCGGTCAAAGGCCGCGGCGTGGGAGGAGTTGCTGCAGACGCTGGAGAGGGATCCCTGGGGTAGGCCGTACAAGTTAGTACGGCAAAAACTACGCCCTTGGACCCCTCCCATCTCCAGCAGCCTTGAGCCGGCGGTCCTCGAAAGGGTGGTTGAGGCACTGTTCCCGGAGATGGGAACAGACTTTGAGCCTCCCACCATGGCGCCGCCGGCACAAGAGGAGAGAGACTCGGGCGAGGTGCCCGAGGTCTCGAAAGAGGAGGTGGGTGCGGCCGTGTTGCGCATCAAAGGCAAAAACACGGCCCCAGGACTCGACGGCATCCCTTGCCGGGCTTGGGTCCTGGCCCTAGGCGGAGAGCAGGAGGCTCTGGAGCCCCGCCTAAGGGCGCTTGTTAATAGGTGTGTGCGGGAAGGGGTCTTCCCGCACCGATGGAAGGAGGGCCGCCTAGTCCTCCTCCGTAAGGAGGCACGGCCGGCCGATGACCCGTCGGGGTATCGGCCTATAGTGTTGCTCGACGAGGCGGGGAAACTACTGGAGAGAGTAGTAGCCAACCGCCTCGTCGAACATATGAGTGATGTGGGTCCGAATCTTTCGGACGCACAATTCGGGTTCCGCTGCGGCCGGTCGACTATTGACGCGATCGGCCGCCTGCGGGACATGGCGGAGGAGGCGGTGTCGGGGGGTGGGTTGTTGTTGGCTGTGTCTTTGGATATAAAGAACGCCTTCAACAGCCTGCCCTGGCCGACAATCATGGAGGCACTCCGTTATCATGGAGTGCCCCCATATTTGAGGAGACTGGTGGGGAGCTACCTGTCAGATAGGGCGGTAGTCTTCCCCACTAGAGATGGAGTAGGTGGTCGTCGGCGGATGTCGCGCGGTGTTCCCCAGGGGTCCGTTCTAGGGCCCCTGCTATGGAACATCGGCTATGATCACGTTCTGCGCTGTGCAAATCTGTACGGCGTGGACGTGATTTGCTACGCCGACGACACCTTGGTGACGGCCCGGGGTTCTGATCTCCGGGCCGCCTCGATACTGGCCACTGCCGGAGTTGCGGCAGTGGTGTCGAGGATTCGACGGTTGGGGCTGGAGGTGGCTCTCCATAAGTCGGAGGCCATCTGCTTTCACGGGCCCCGACGGAGACCACCTTCCGGCGCAAGCATAGTGGTGGGAGGGACCCCAATCCCGGTCGGGACGACGCTGAAATACCTCGGCGTCGTCCTCGACAGCAGGTGGGATTTTGGGGTTCATTTTGAGCGCCTTGTCCCGAAATTGGTGAGCACGGCGGGTGCTCTTGGCCGCCTGCTCCCAAACCTAGGAGGAGGAGATGGAAGCTGCCGCCGCCTGTACATGGGGGCGGTCCGCTCGATGGCCCTTTATGGGGCCCCGATCTGGGCGGGGTCCCTGAAGAACCGCCACAAAGCCCTACTGCATCAAGCGCAGAGGGTCATGGCGGTTAGGGCCATCAGGGGTTACCGGACCATCTCCCACGAGATGGCTTGCGTCCTTGCCGGGTCCCTTCCGTGGGATCTAGAGGCCGAGGTTCTGTCCTCGGTCTACTGGCAACGGACGCACGCCCGGAGCCGAGACCTGCGCCCTGCGCCCGATGAAGTGGTGCGGTGGCGCATAGATGCCCAGGAGGTGGCTCTGGGCGAGTGGCGGCGGCGGCTAGAGGGGTTACGCATTACGGGTGCGGCGTCCCGACGCCGATTGTTGGAGGGGGTCCTGCCCATTCTGGAGGAATGGGTGGGACGGAGGTGGGGGACTTTATCCTTCCGGCTTACACAGGTACTCTCGGGGCATGGTTGCTTCGGGAGATACCTGTGTAATATAGTCGGGAAGGAATTAAGCCCGGAGTGCCACCATTGTGGCTGTGCGGAGGATACCGCACAGCATACTTTGGTGGTGTGCTCCGCTTGGGCAGGGCCGCGATCGGAGTTGGTTGCGGCCCTAGGAGGAGGAGATCTCTCGCTGCCGATCGTCATGGAGAAGATGGTCAGCAGCGAGACGATATGGGAGGCGATGATCTCCTTCTGCGACAACGTGATGTTGCAGAAGGAGACCGCGGAGCGCGAGAGGGAGCGAGATCCGCTCTCCCAGCGGCTCCATCGTGGGCGAGGCGGGCGGGCGAGAAGGGGTGCCCGCTCTCGACACGACCCGCCAGGGGCGTCTCGGGCGGCAGGTGCGGGGGCACCAGCCGTCCAGCAATGAGACCCCCTGAGGAGGTAGGAGGGGTTTGCCCCTCTGAGGAGGTCCGCCCATCCCATCGGGCGGACGTGGGCCATAGGCGAGGCCAGGCGGACTGTTGAGTGACCGCCGGCCTTGCCTCTGCCTAACAGTGGCGGGAATAGTGAGGTTTTTAGTGGGTATACCCGAAAGGGGGAGTCCCACATACCTCGCCCTTGCCCCCCGGCAGGGCGGGGATGCGTAACGCATTTTCCTCACTCAAAAAAAAAAAAAAAAAAAAAGGTTAGGTTAGGTTAGGTTAGGTTAGGTTAGGTTAGGTTAGGTTCCACGGACCTGCTAGGTTTTCCTAGTGGGCGGGGAAGTGAACCCCGACGTGGCGCGTCCCCAGGTGGCGGATAGGGGAACGGCTTCCAGAAATGGGAGTTACCGGTATACCGGCGCGGACCAAATCACACAGGGCCCCTCTGCGTCTTTATGAAGGTAGCATAGAGCACGGCAGACGGGGCAGGAGGAGATGAGAGTCTCAGTGGACTTTCGAGTCGGTGGATGGCTGGCCTGCAAGGCCGGCGGCGCGGCGGGGAGGGTCAACTCGGCCACCTCGTCGGGCAAACACCAAGGTGCTCCTAGATCTGTAGGCTTTTCGTAGTCCTGCTTGATTTCCTGCGAGTCGGCTGTATGGGTCAGCTTCCTTGCGGGACTTCGGGCGGGGCGGCGTCTTGCTGGCGGATTTGGGGGCATTAGGAGGAGGGCCCATTTTGGGCACCAAGCTTTGTTACGCGCTTGCGCGGATGAAGCAGAGTTGGGCCTGGCGTGCGCTTACCCCGCCGTCGGGCAGGCAGTAGGAGACTTATAGTCTCCTCTGCCACCAGCTCGAAATCGTAATCCTGCAACGGTTGCGGTCATGACTGCATGTCTCGTAATCGGAGCGGGACCGATGGCCTTGGCTGCGAGGAGTAAACCTCTATAAAAATCCCGTAAGGGGGGTCTTGGGCGGTGGGTGCGGGGGCGCCTGCTGTCCTGTGAGAGACTCTCCGAGGAGTTACGAGGGGTTCGCCCCTCTGTGGAGGTCCGCCTATTCCATCGGGCGGTATGTGGGCTATAGGCGAGGTCACGCGGACTGTTGAGTCACCGCCAGCCTTGCCTTTGCCTAACAGTGGTGGAAACAGTGAGGTTTTTAGTGGGTACACCCGAAAGGGGAGTCCCACATACCTTGCCTTTGCCCCCCGGCAAGGCGGGGATGCGTAACGCATTTTCCTCACTTAAAAAAAAAAAAAAAAAAAAAAAAAAGGTTAGGTTAGGTTAGGTTAGGTTAGGTTAGGTTAGGTTAGGTTTTTTTTTTTTTTTTTTTTTTTTTTTTTTTTTTTTTTTTTTTTTCCATCTCGAAATGGCCTAACTTAAATTTAACTGTTGCTATTTTATTGCAACATCATTAAGGTCTAGTAGTAAATAAACAACATGATATTTTTATTACAATTACATACATAAAAGAAAAAATAGAGAAACATACAATTACATACAATATACATAATAATTTATAATAATTTACTAGTCCCTGCAACAGTTAATCATATCTTTTTAATTTCATTTATTCATTAATTATCAATCTCTCATTGCACTTGGCAATGAGAGCATCAAATTACAATAATACATACATTTTCAACATAATATTACAAAATTCATAAAATATACCAATATATAATTACTATCATTATTTACATCATTACAATATTACAAAATTGATAGTAAAATCACATCAAAACAAATGTACAAAGTGATTATAAATATTCAATATAAGATTACAATTAGCGCCATCTTTGGGATTACTATCAAACTTAGCACTACAATTACATAAAATAAATTATCAAATTCAAAATATAACAGAGTTAATTAATATTCCAGGAATTCATTATTATACATTCACATTACATTCAATTCATTACAATACAAATAATTCAGTAGAAATAAACAACAAATATTAAAAATTATAAACATCAAATGAGCGCCATCTTTGGGAATATACTAAAAGTAAATTGTAATTAAATTCAAAAGATAAATACACAATAACATAAAATTAAATCTGGTTATCATAAAAGTTTAAAATATTTTAATATTACCCATGTGAAAACAATTTGCTTATCTAATCTGTGCCCTTCATTCAGTCAACAAATTAATCAATAATCTGTGCTGAACTTCTGTCAAATGTTTGTTATTTGATATCAACAATGGTGTACCTATAACCTGCAAATTTTGTCTAAGATTAGCTTTCACCTTACAATTGGATACTCCTCGAGCTGAAAATGAAATTTGTGTTGACCAGTGCAGGACGAACAACAAATACATCCCTCGCCTGACACAAAGAAGTATCCAACGAAGATAGTGCTAACATTTACAAGTTACAAGGACACAGTATTATAAAGCAATCTATTATTCCCAGGTAAGGTACCTAATTACTTTCCAAAAACGAGTTGTTTTCTTTCCCGAGTTTCTGAAGAACGGTCTTCATGAAACTCAGGAATTTCGGTCTAAAATTAAATGTACCCAACCGATAACCATGGTAACTATAAATGTATAATGATCATAGTAATAAGATCCAGTACATAATAATCATTTACAATTTAACTTAAATCTAACATTAATAAACTTGAGGTGGGTTTCATATATAGATTGAACCAAGTAATATAAAAATAAAATCGTCATGTAAGTAAGAGTAAAATTAAATTCATTAAATGCAATTTTTCTACAAGAATAAGTAGTGGAAATAATTATTACCACATCATACATTCGTACAATTTTTAAAGCAGAGACAATCTTTTGAATTATTATAATTAATTATTGTTCATAAACAAATCTGTTAGATTGAAACGAGTGTAGTAAAATCATAAAATAAAATCCAATATTATAAAATCATAAAATAAAATCCAATTACTATTATAAAATAAATGTCTATAAATCATCAATCATAATAAAATAAAATCCAATATAAATAAAAGTGACAGCGACAGCGACAGCTAAGTGTCACTCGACATATCGAGCTGACGTGAACTGTCAATTTACCATGCGGCTTTACACATACCTACGTGGCATCAAAATGGAAGAAAATGTAGATTTCATAAATAAGAATTTACTGAGGCTCCACAAAAGAGCCATTCCGTTTTCCAATTATGCGGAGAACAGTCCTAGCGAAAGCGAGAAACGTCTGTCTGCAATCGTCGTCAGCCATTATACTACTCAAATTATCAATGGTAATGTTGGTGTTTATTGTGCATTCGCAGCCGTACCTCAGCCTGCCGAACGCTGGACACTCCACCAGCAAGTGCTGCACGGTCTGAGGCACCTCCTCGCAGAAGCACATCGGAGAGTCGGTGAGTTTGTACTTATGCAAGTAATACTTGAAGCCCCCATGCCCAGTGAGAACTTGAGTAGTATAATTATCTAAACTTATCTTATTAAATATTTTATATGATACAGAGACATTCTTAAAAAATAACTTAGTAGTAGTACCTGTAGTAGCCGAATCGTACATGCGTTGCCATTTGTTTATGGTTTCCAGTCTGGTGGAGTGCTTGGCGAAGGACAAGGGGAACTTATCATATCTAGGTAGCTGCCTATTGTTCAGTGCGGCATACTTGGCGAGTTCATCCGCTCTCTCGTTGCCGAGTATACCGCAGTGAGCCTTCACCCAATATAAGGCCACTATTGTTCCGTTCTGAGTTATATCCGACAAAAGGTTTCTGATGTCCGCAGCTAGCGGATGGATTGACTGCGGGTCACTTATTAATTCCAGGCCAGACCTGGAGTCACTGGCGATGCTGAACCGCTTCTCCCGCCGTCTCCCGATGATGTCGAGCGCTCGCAGGATCGCCGACAGCTCCGCCTGGAACACACTGCAGTAGCTCTCCAGTCGAAAGGTAGCACTCTGAACCTCTCTATCGCCGATCCAACATGTCACCGCCGCTCCCACCTTACCCTCCAGCTTACTGCCATCCGTGTAGAGAATGGGCCCATCTTCCGCAATGCTCTGCACGTCTTCTTGCGAGCCTATGAGCCCAAATCCCAACCGTTTTCTCTCCGCTGGGTGAGGTAGGGAGAAAGGACTTCTTCGGACTTCTAGCATCCGTCCCGGCAGACATGGAAGAGGTTCTCCTCTCTTAACATTGTAAATAAGGGCGTGCTCTCTGACTCTAAGTGTCATCGGGATGATCCGAGCCAGCAGCATGCAGGAGATATAAGAAACCGTTCTGTGGGCCTTGCTGATCTTCAGTGCGAAGGTTCTTGTGAGGCTGTTGAGAGCCTTTTCCGCGTATACTCTGTCGGAGATGTCAGCCCAACAGCTAGCGGAGTACAGAATGGTAGGCTCCACTACAGCTATGTAGATCAGTCTCAAAATATTAGAATTTAGACCCCACTGAGCGCGCGCTGCCCTGGAAACTATTTTATAAAATGAAATAACTTTTTTAGTAACCGCTTCCAGGTGCCGTCGAAAATTAAGTAGGGGGTCTATAGTCAATCCTAATATTTTGAGACTGGTCCCATAGACGAGCTCGACTCCCTCCATTTCCAGTCTGGGTGTGTGGTATCTTATCTTCTTAGTGATGATGAGGGCCTGAGTTTTCCCCGGTGCAAACTTGAGCTTGAGTCTATTCCCCCAGCGCAGGACCACAGCGAGAGCCCGGTTGACCTTCTCTTCCAACTCTCTACCATCGGCTCCCTTTTTTTTTTTTTTTTTTTTTTTAAGTGAGGAAAATGCGTTACGCATCCCCGCCTTGCCGGGGGGCAAAGGCAAGGTATGTGGGACTCCCCTTTCGGGTGTACCCACTAAAAACCTCACTGTTTCCACCACTGTTAGGCAAAGGCAAGGCTGGCGGTGACTCAACAGTCCGCGTGACCTCGCCTATAGCCCACATACCGCCCGATGGAATAGGCGGACCTCCACAGAGGGGCGAACCCCTCCTAACTCCTCGGAGAGTCTCTCACAGGACAGCAGGCGCCCCCGCACCCACCGCCCAAGACCCCCCTTACGGGATTTTTATAGAGGTTTACTCCTCGCAGCCAAGGCCATCGGTCCCGCTCCGATTACGAGACATGCAGTCATGACCGCAACCGTTGCAGGATTACGATTTCGAGCTGGTGGCAGAGGAGACTATAAGTCTCCTACTGCCTGCCCGACGGCGGGGTAAGCGCACGCCAGGCCCAACTCTGCTTCATCCGCGCAAGCGCGTAACAAAGCTTGGTGCCCAAAATGGGCCCTCCTCCTAATGCCCCCAAATCCGCCAGCAAGACGCCGCCCCGCCCGAAGTCCCGCAAGGAAGCTGACCCATACAGCCGACTCGCAGGAAATCAAGCAGGACTACGAAAAGCCTACAGATCTAGGAGCACCTTGGTGTTTGCCCGACGAGGTGGCCGAGTTGACCCTCCCCGCCGCGCCGCCGGCCTTGCAGGCCAGCCATCCACCGACTCGAAAGTCCACTGAGACTCTCATCTCCTCCTGCCCCGTCTGCCGTGCTCTATGCTACCTTCATAAAGACGCAGAGGGGCCCTGTGTGATTTGGTCCGCGCCGGTATACCGGTAACTCCCATTTCTGGAAGCCGTTCCCCTATCCGCCACCTGGGGACGCGCCACGTCGGGGTTCACTTCCCCGCCCACTAGGAGAACCTAGCAGGTCCGTGGACCTAACCTAACCTAACCTAACCTAACCTAACCTAACCTTACCAAACCTAACTTTTTCTTACTCGAAACAAACCTAACCTAACTTTTTTTTATTCGAAACAAAACCTATCCTAACCTAACCTAACTTTTCCATACTCAAAACAAACCTAACCTAACAAACCTAACTTTTCTTACTCGAAAAAAACCTAACCTTACTTTTTCATACTCGAAACAAACCTAACCTAACAAACCTAACTTTTCTTACGCGAAAAAAACCTAACCTAACTTTTTCATACTCGAAACAAACCTAACCTAACAAAACCTAACTTTTTCTTACTCGAAACAAACCTAAACTAACTTTTTTTTACCCGAAACAAAACCTATCCTAAGCTAACCTAACTTTTTCATACTCGAAACGAACCTAACCTAACCAAACCTAACTTTTTCTTACTCGAAACAAACCTAAACTAACTTTTTTTTACCCGAAACAATACCTAACCTAACCTTACCTTACCTAACTTTTCCATACTCGAACCTAACTTTTTTTACTCGAAAAGAACCTTACCTAACTTTTTCATACTCGAAACAAACCTAACCTAACCAAACCTAACTTTTTCTTACTCGAAACAAACCTAACCTAACTTTTTTTTACTCGAAACAAAACCTATCCTAACCTAACCTAACTTTTCCATACTCAAAACAAACCTAACCTAACAAACCTAACTTTTCTTACTCGAAAAAAACCTAACCTAACTTTTTCATACTCGAAACAAACCTAACCTAAACAAACCAAACTTTTTCTTACTCGAAAAAAACCTAACCTAACTTTTTTTTACTCGAAACAAAACCTATCCTAACCTAACCTAACTTTTCCATACTCAAAACAAACCTAACCTAACAAACCTAACTTTTCTTACTCGAAAAAAACCTAACCTAACTTTTTCTTACTCGAAACAAACCTAACCTAACTTTTTTTTACTCGAAACAAAACCTATCCTAACATAACCTAACTTTTCCATACTCAAAACAAACCTAACCTAACAAACCTAACTTTTCTTACTCGAAAAAAACCTAACCTTACTTTTTCATACTCGAAACAAACCTAACCTAAACAAACCAAACTTTTTCTTACTCGAAACAAACCTAACCTAACTTTTTTTTACTCGAAACAAAACCTAACCTAACCTAACTTTTCCATACTCGAAACAAACCTAACCTAACAAACCCAACTTTTCTTACTCGAAAAAAACCAAACCTAACTTTTTCATACTCGAAA
This sequence comes from Cosmorhoe ocellata, assembly GCA_963675405.1. Lineage (NCBI taxonomy): Eukaryota > Metazoa > Arthropoda > Insecta > Lepidoptera > Geometridae > Cosmorhoe > Cosmorhoe ocellata. Next base: position 35,918 of record CAVLYT010000002.1, read on the forward strand.
CAAACCTAACCTAACCTAACCTAACTTTTTTTTAATCGAAAAAAAAACCTTACTTAACCTTACTTTTTCATACTCGAAACAAACCCAAACCTAACAAACCTAACTTTTCTTACTCGAAACAAACCTAACCTAACTTTTTCTTACTCGAAACAAAACCTAACCTAACCTAACCTAACTTTTTCATACTCGAAACAAACCTAACCTAACAAACCCAACTTTTCTTACTCGAAAAAAACCTAACCTAACTTTTTCATACTCGAAACAAACCTAACCTAAACAAACCTAACTTTTTCTTACTCGAAACCAACCTAACCTTTTATTAACTCGAAACAAAACCTACCCTCAACTTACCTAACTTTTCCATACTCAAAACAAACCTAACTTTTTCTTACTCGAAAAGAACATAACCTAACTTTTTTTTAATCGAAAAAAAACCTAACTTAACCTTACTTTTTCATACTCGAAACAAACCTAACCTAACAAACCTAACTTTTCTTACTCGAAAAAAACCTAACCTAACTTTTTCATACTCGAAACAAACCTAACCTAACAAAACCTAACTTTTTCTTACTCGAAACAAACCTAAACTAACTTTTTTTTACCCGAAACAAAACCTATCTTAATCTAACCTAACTTTTTCATACTCTTAACGAACCTAACCTAACCAAACCTAACTTTTTCTTACTCGAAACAAACCTAAACTAAACCTATTTTTTGATTTTCTATGTGCTAATTGTTCCCTTTTTGTTACAGGTGCTTGCAGGGGTGCTGAAGGGCAGCGTTTTAGGTGCAGCAGAGGAAGAATCCACACGATAGAAAATTTTTTATGAATTTATTTAGTGTCAAAACTTTAGAAAATCTCTAAGTTAGGGTCCAAAATGCACAAAACTGTGAAAAATAAGTGACCGGTGGGTCTCGCTAGTAGTTTTTCAGCGTTTGCGACACAGTAGGTACAATCTTGGTCCACTAAAAGTGTTACTTTGAAAAATTTAATATGTAATTTCAATGGTTAGGTTAGGTTAGGTTAGGTTAGGTTAGGTTAGGTTAGGTTAGGTTAGGTTGCCGCGGGGGCGCTCTCGTGGCTCCTCCCAAATCTGGGAGGGCCCAAAGCGCGATGCCGGCAGCTGTATGCCGGCATCCTGAAGAGCATGGCCCTCTACGGGGCCCCGATCTGGGCGGACTCCCTCCATAGGAGGGAGAACGCCACCGTGATCCGAAGGCCCCAAAGGGCCATCGCGCAGCGGGTGGCGAGAGCCTACCGCTCGGTAGGCTTCGCGGCCTCATGCGCTCTGGCGGGCACCCCTCCTTGGGAGCTCGAGGCGTGGGTGCTCGCCAGAGTATATGAGTGGACGGCGGGGCGCAGGGCTCTCGGGGAGCGCCCGGCCCCAGAAGAGCGGGAGGCCGTGCGGCGAGAGGCGAGGGACGCAGTCGTCCAACACTGGACGGAGGACCTCGCCTCTGCCACGTTCGGCCGCAGAACGTTGGATGCTCTCGGGCCAATCCTGCGTGATTGGCTCGAGAGGTCCCACGGCTTCCTCTCTTTCCGTCTGGTGCAGGTGCTATCCGGGCATGGATGCTTCGGATCGTACCTGCACCGGATCGGAAGAGAGGGAACGCCGTCGTGCCACGCCTGTGGCGCGACGGAGGACACGGCGCAGCACACCCTCGAGGTGTGCCCGTCGTGGTCCGAGCCGCGCCACGCCCTGGTCGCGGCAGTGGGGCAGGACCTCTCGCTTCCCAGCGTGGTTCATTCCATGCTGGAGAGCGAGGGGGCCTGGGCAGCGGTCGCCTCTTTCTGCGAGGACGTGATGTCCCAGAAGGAGGCGGCAGAGCGCGCGCGGGAGGAAGATCCTCTCGCGGCGCCTCTGCGTAGGCGGAGAAGAGGTGGGAGAAGGCGGCCATAGTCGCCTCCTCTCCCTCTGGTGATGGATAGCGGGAGGCAGGCGTGGGGACGCCTCCTCCTGCATTGCACTTATCCATCACCCCCGTCGGACGGGAACGACTGAGCACTCGCAGTCGTTCCCGGGGCCCCCCTCTGCAAGGGGGGGGCGTGGAGGCCCCGCTGTCAAGGCGGGCGGTCGTCGGCGGGGGACTGGATGAAAAGGCTCCTGCCGGTTTCCCAGTCCCTCACCACATAGACGACGCCGGAGTGCCGCTGGGTTGTTTAGTGGGTATACCGGTCGCAGGACCGGGGAGTCCCACATACCCCTCCCATCCCCATGGGAGGGGATGCGTAACGCATTTTTCCCAGCGTCAAAAAAAAAAAAAAAAAAAAAAAAAAAAAAAAAAAAAAAAAAAAAAGGTTAGGTTAGGTTAGGTTAGGTTAGGTTAGGTTAGGTTAGGTTAGGTTAGGTTAGGTTAGGTTTTTTTTTTTTTTTTTTTTTTTTTTCTTTATTTTATATGTTTCACATTTGAATTTAATTCGCACTTTTTATTTGGTTCGCAAAGGTTTACGCAAAATAATTGCAGTACGCGAAGGCAGAGCTTGCGAATGGATACTAGTTCTTCCAACATTTTAAGTACTAGCAATCAAAACTTAAATAAATAACAAAATCAAAATATATATGTTGTTTCCATCAGGGATTTAAAAACGATTGCCATACACGAAAGCAGAACTTGCGATTGGATACAAGTTCCGCTAACGGTTTAAGTACTTTTGCAAATAAATACAATAGATAAAATAACATAATAATTACAATAAGTGATACAATCAGCTGTATATCTCTTGGCAGAACTTGCGATTTGATACTAGATCTAGCCAAATAGATATTCAATTACAGAACGCGATAGCAGAACCTGCGAATTGATACAGGTTCTGCTTACAATTTAAGTACCTGTAATTACAAATATTATAATAATAATAATATGAAACATAATAAAATTACAGAACAATAAACCATAAAAATATACATATTATATAATTATCTTTATCCGTTTAGTAGAATCTGCGATTTGATACAGGATCAATCTAAATCGGATATTCAATTGCCGTACGCGAGAGCAGAACCTGCGAATTGATACTGGTTCTGCTTACATTTTAAGTGCGTGCAATTGGTGATAATAAATTTAGAGGACTAATATTGTATAATATATAAATAAATATACGCGTTGAGTACAGGATTAAGGAATAAAAAGTAAATTACACGTGCCAGAAATACTATAAATAAGAAATATTCGTATAAATATAATGTCAATACACAAATATGAGCAGAGTTACACGAAAAACAGTTTTTAAAGACAAAATAGTTAAATAAATAAATTTCAGATTAAAGAAGTTATCTAATTTAAAGGAATCGTAAGGAATGGAATGGAATGTAAGCAGATAAAGGTAGTATTGGTGATAAAATATAATATTAAACAGATGATTTAGATAGTGTACTCTGATCTAAGATCATAAGACCTTAGTCTTTCCACTCAACAAATTATTAGGGGGGGGGATTAACGAAGAGACTTAATTACATGAATTATAACACTTAAATACTATATTTTTAGACTCCGTAGTCTACTCGACTGACAATCTTCTCCCTCATGTTTCGCAGCCTGGGGCAGTGTTCAGTGTTAGCCCTGTGCCTGATGTCAAAACGAGACTTGAATTTCTCGTTATGAGTGGAGCAGTTGAGGCACTTAACAGTATAGGACTTTTCTTTGAGGGGGCAGTGGTCGATGTTGTGACCAGACTGCCCGCAGTGTGCGCACTGTTGAACAGCGGAGTCGCATTTTGAACGCAGATGGCCGAATTGAAGGCACTTGTGGCACTGAACGAACGGGGAGAAGTCATCCACGTGTACCCGCTGGTGGTCCAGACTCACCCTGACCATGTCCATCATGGAGCGATAGACTCGGGGGTGGGCCAGTAACACAGCGTTGTACAAAGTGGGGTTTCGATTGTCTCGCTTGAATCGCAGACGTAAATCTTCTTCTTCTCTGATGACATCCTTAAGCTCGCGATTCTGTTCCCTAAGAATGCCCACGATATCCTCTGAAGGAACATCCCTAGAGATACCCTTGAGGATCACCATAGGCCTTAGGCTCCTAGCTGGCTCAGCGCTTACTTTGTCAGAACCAGAGAGTCTCTTCAGGGTGTCCTCTCGGTGTTCCACGCTATCAAATTCCACACGCAGCTTTCCGTTTGAAACGGCCTGAACACGCGCTGGTGCGTAGGAAGACGCCCTGAAGCTAATGCTCTTCTTGAAAGCCTCTATGGAATCCTGTTTACTCTTTACTTCACATCTAGGGGTAATAATAATCGCGGGTTTGTTGTGTGTCGTAGTTGGGGTGGAGGATCCTGGACCGGCAGTGGCCCGAGTAGGTGGTGGTGCTGGATTACCACGAGTGGCCTGGGAGTATGAGAGTCGCAATTGGGATGAGATCTGGTTTTTAAAATTGGTCATCTCCTCTCGGATTTCGGCGCGGACTGAGTTCGTTATGTCTTGCACGATGTTACTGCCTAGTTGTGGTGGAACCGAAGCCGCAATGGGCGCTGTGGGCGCTGTGGCGCTGGAAGAAGAAGAAATCGATCTGACAGAGTCCATTATAGACTTTGCCAGCTCGATTATCTTCTTCTTGTTCGCGCTGGTGACACTCTTGCCATCTGTGACTGCGGAGATGATCGACGCGCAGTCGGTGAGAACCTTAGCTACCACCCCCGGGGCAGCACTAGGCTGTGAGGAGCCGGAATCGGCGTCGCAGAAGTCCTCACCGTCAGAATCGACAATTACAGGGTTTGTGGCGGCCCCCAGGGCCACCCGGGTGGTTGGGGGGATCGCGGACAACATTTCGGGGCAGCCCCGACGACAATTGACCCTAAACAATCGCTAGAAACACCAAAATCGCTACTTGATATTTTTCCCCATACAAAATGGAGTCTGAATTTACTTCAGTAAACGGGACCGGGAGGGTGGGCGGGCGATTTTTTGATTTTCTGTGTGCTAATTCGTTCTTTTATGTTACAGGTGCTCGCTGGTGGGCTGCAGGCAGCGTTTTGGGTGCGGCAGAAGAAGAAATCAACTCACAGAAAGTTTATAAAATTTGAAAATTACACTAAAATACACGAAATTTTACTAAGTTTGGGGACTAAAACGACAAAAATATATACGAAAAGTTACTGCTGGGTTTCGCCAGCAGTTATTCACAATATGAGACACAATAATAACACTTGAGATTCACAAAAACCGAAAGTTCAGAAACTTTTAAGTTTGATTCGCAGTATTTGTATAGGGAAATATCGATCGGGTATGAGGACTTTTTGAAAAGTGGTCGGACAATGTTTTGATTTTCTGTGTGCTAATTCGTTCTTTTATGTTACAGGTGCTCGCTGGTGGGCTGCAGGCAGCGTTTTGGGTGCGGCAGAAGAAGAAATCAACTCACAGAAAGTTTATAAAATTTGAAAATTACACTAAAATACACGAAATTTTACTAAGTTTGGGGACTAAAACGACAAAAATATATACGAAAAGTTACTGCTGGGTTTCGCCAGCAGTTATTCACAATATGAGACACAATAATAACACTTGAGATTCACAAAAACCGAAAGTTCAGAAACTTTTAAGTTTGATTCGCAGTATTTGTATAGGGAAATATCGATCGGGTATGAGGACTTTTTGAAAAGTGGTCGGACAATGTTTTGATTTTCTGTGTGCTAATTCGTTCTTTTATGTTACAGGTGCTCGCTGGTGGGCTGCAGGCAGCGTTTTGGGTGCGGCAGAAGAAGAAATCAACTCACAGAAAGTTTATAAAATTTGAAAATTACACTAAAATACACGAAATTTTACTAAGTTTGGGGACTAAAACGACAAAAATATATACGAAAAGTTACTGCTGGGTTTCGCCAGCAGTTATTCACAATATGAGACACAATAATAACACTTGAGATTCACAAAAACCGAAAGTTCAGAAACTTTTAAGTTTGATTCGCAGTATTTGTATAGGGAAATATCGATCGGGTATGAGGACTTTTTGAAAAGTGGTCGGACAATGTTTTGATTTTCTGTGTGCTAATTCGTTCTTTTATGTTACAGGTGCTCGCTGGTGGGCTGCAGGCAGCGTTTTGGGTGCGGCAGAAGAAGAAATCAACTCACAGAAAGTTTATAAAATTTGAAAATTACACTAAAATACACGAAATTTTACTAAGTTTGGGGACTAAAACGACAAAAATATATACGAAAAGTTACTGCTGGGTTTCGCCAGCAGTTATTCACAATATGAGACACAATAATAACACTTGAGATTCACAAAAACCGAAAGTTCAGAAACTTTTAAGTTTGATTCGCAGTATTTGTATAGGGAAATATCGATCGGGTATGAGGACTTTTTGAAAAGTGGTCGGACAATGTTTTGATTTTCTGTGTGCTAATTCGTTCTTTTATGTTACAGGTGCTCGCTGGTGGGCTGCAGGCAGCGTTTTGGGTGCGGCAGAAGAAGAAATCAACTCACAGAAAGTTTATAAAATTTGAAAATTACACTAAAATACACGAAATTTTACTAAGTTTGGGGACTAAAACGACAAAAATATATACGAAAAGTTACTGCTGGGTTTCGCCAGCAGTTATTCACAATATGAGACACAATAATAACACTTGAGATTCACAAAAACCGAAAGTTCAGAAACTTTTAAGTTTGATTCGCAGTATTTGTATAGGGAAATATCGATCGGGTATGAGGACTTTTTGAAAAGTGGTCGGACAATGTTTTGATTTTCTGTGTGCTAATTCGTTCTTTTATGTTACAGGTGCTCGCTGGTGGGCTGCAGGCAGCGTTTTGGGTGCGGCAGAAGAAGAAATCAACTCACAGAAAGTTTATAAAATTTGAAAATTACACTAAAATACACGAAATTTTACTAAGTTTGGGGACTAAAACGACAAAAATATATACGAAAAGTTACTGCTGGGTTTCGCCAGCAGTTATTCACAATATGAGACACAATAATAACACTTGAGATTCACAAAAACCGAAAGTTCAGAAACTTTTAAGTTTGATTCGCAGTGGTTAGGTTAGGTTAGGTTAGGTTAGGTTAGGTTAGGTTAGGTTAGGTTAGGTTTTTTTTTTTTTTTTTTTTTTTTTTTTTTTTCTTTATTTTATATGTTTCACAATTTGAATTTAATATGCAGTTATTAATTTTGTTTCGCATTGGAATTAAGCAATGTTATTGCAGTACACGAAGGAAGAACTTGCGAATGGATACTAGTTCTTCCAACAATTTAAGTACTAGCAATTTAAACAGAAATTTTAAATATATAAAACAATCAAATATATAAGCATTTTCCATTAGGGATTATAAACATTTGCCATTCACGAAAGCAGAACTTGCGATCGGATACAAGTTCCGCTAACAAATTAAGAACCTTTTCAAATGAATAAAATATATAATATAATATAGTTATACTTAGTTATAATAGATGATATCGTTTAGTGGAATTTGCTATTTGATACAAGATCCAGCTAAAACAGATATTTTATTGCAGTACGCGATGGCAGAACCTGCGATTTGATGCAGGTTCTGCTTACAATTTAAGCACATGCAATAATAAATATAGTAAATCAGAATAATATACGATAAAATAAAGATACATTTTAATCCGTTTAGTAGAACTTGCTATTTGATACAAGATCAACTAAATCGGATTTTCAATTGCAGTACGCGATAGCGGAACTTGCGATTTGATACAATTTCCCCTTACATTTTAAGTACTTGGAATTGGTGTGAATAAATATAATGAGAATAAAAATGTAAAACCATAAAAGTTAAAAATGAAAATGTAAAAGTTAATAAGGCGCTAATACAGAAGAAGTTTAGTCTGATGTAATTTTAATAAGTACTAGGTTTTGAAAGTGTACTCTGACATAGGATCTTAAGATCCTAGTCTTTCCACTAATTTTAATATTGTAAGTTACTAATTATAAATAGTGAATGAGTTATTATATAATATTTAGGAGGATATACATATACATAAATATAAATAATAAATATATGATTTAGACCCCATAGTCTACCCGGCTGACTATTTTCTCCCTCATTGTACGCAGTCTTGGACAATCGTAGGAGTTGGCACGGTGCCGCGTGTCTAGTCGAGACTTGAACTTCTCGTTGTGAGAGGCGCAATTGATGCACTTTGCCGAATGAGGTTTTTCCCTGAGTGGGCATTGGTCGATGCTGTGGCCGTTTTGTGCGCAGTGCGCGCACGGCGAAGTTGCTGAGTTGCACTTAGAGCGCATGTGGCCAAACTGGAGGCACTTATGACATTGAATGAATGGCGAGAAGTCATCTACATGTACGCGCTGATGGTCCAGACTCACCCGAACCATATCCATCATGGAGCGATAGACACGGGGGTGAGCCAGGAACACAGCGTTGTACAGAGAGGAGTTGCGATTGTCTCGCTTGAAGCGTAGGCGCAGGTCCTCTTCGCCCCTGATTACATCTTTGAGTTCGCGGTTCTGTTCTCTAAGAATGGCCACGATGTCCTCAGAAGGGACATCTCTAGAGATGCCCTTGAGGATCACCATGGGCCTTAGGCTCCTAGCTGGCTCTGCGCTGACCTTATCAGAGCCAGAGAGCCGCTTCAGGGTGTCCTCTCGGTGTTCCACACTGTCAAACTCCACACGCAGCTTTCCGTGAGAAACAGCCTGAACTCGCGCTGGTGCGTAGGAAGACGCCCTGAAGCTTATACTTTGTTTGAACGCCTCAATGGAATCTTGTTTGCACTTAATTTCGCATCTTGGAGTTATAATTATGGCGGGTTTGTTATGTGTCACAGTTGGGGTAGAGGGTCCAGGACCGGCAGTGGCTCGAGTAGGTGGTGGTGCTGTGTTACCACGAGTGGCCTGGGAGTATGAAAGACGCATTTGGGAAGAGATCATGTTTTTAAACGAGGTCATCTCCTCTCGGATTTCTGCGCGGACAGAGTTAGTAATGTCTTGCACGATGTTACTGCCTAGTTGTGGTGAGGCCGGAAATATCGATCGGGTATGAGGACTTTTTGAAAAGTGGTCGGACAATGTTTTGATTTTCTGTGTGCTAATTCGTTCTTTTATGTTACAGGTGCTCGCTGGTGGGCTGCAGGCAGCGTTTTGGGTGCGGCAGAAGAAGAAATCAACTCACAGAAAGTTTATAAAATTTGAAAATTACACTAAAATACACGAAATTTTACTAAGTTTGGGGACTAAAACGACAAAAATATATACGAAAAGTTACTGCTGGGTTTCGCCAGCAGTTATTCACAATATGAGACACAATAATAACACTTGAGATTCACAAAAACTGAAAGTTCAGAAACTTTTAAGTTTGATTCGCAGTATTTGTATAGGGAAATATCGATCGGGTATGAGGACTTTTTGAAAAGTGGTCGGACAATGTTTTGATTTTCTGTGTGCTAATTCGTTCTTTTATGTTACAGGTGCTCGCTGGTGGGCTGCAGGCAGCGTTTTGGGTGCGGCAGAAGAAGAAATCAACTCACAGAAAGTTTATAAAATTTGAAAATTACACTAAAATACACGAAATTTTACTAAGTTTGGGGACTAAAACGACAAAAATATATACGAAAAGTTACTGCTGGGTTTCGCCAGCAGTTATTCACAATATGAGACACAATAATAACACTTGAGATTCACAAAAACTGAAAGTTCAGAAACTTTTAAGTTTGATTCGCAGTATTTGTATAGGGAAATATCGATCGGGTATGAGGACTTTTTGAAAAGTGGTCGGACAATGTTTTGATTTTCTGTGTGCTAATTCGTTCTTTTATGTTACAGGTGCTCGCTGGTGGGCTGCAGGCAGCGTTTTGGGTGCGGCAGAAGAAGAAATCAACTCACAGAAAGTTTATAAAATTTGAAAATTACACTAAAATACACGAAATTTTACTAAGTTTGGGGACTAAAACGACAAAAATATATACGAAAAGTTACTGCTGGGTTTCGCCAGCAGTTATTCACAATATGAGACACAATAATAACACTTGAGATTCACAAAAACTGAAAGTTCAGAAACTTTTAAGTTTGATTCGCAGTATTTGTATAGGGAAATATCGATCGGGTATGAGGACTTTTTGAAAAGTGGTCGGACAATGTTTTGATTTTCTGTGTGCTAATTCGTTCTTTTATGTTACAGGTGCTCGCTGGTGGGCTGCAGGCAGCGTTTTGGGTGCGGCAGAAGAAGAAATCAACTCACAGAAAGTTTATAAAATTTGAAAATTACACTAAAATACACGAAATTTTACTAAGTTTGGGGACTAAAACGACAAAAATATATACGAAAAGTTACTGCTGGGTTTCGCCAGCAGTTATTCACAATATGAGACACAATAATAACACTTGAGATTCACAAAAACTGAAAGTTCAGAAACTTTTAAGTTTGATTCGCAGTGGTTAGGTTAGGTTAGGTTAGGTTAGGTTAGGTTAGGTTTTTTTTTTTTTTTTTTTTTTTTTTTTTTTTTTTTTTTTTACCATCTCGAAATGGCACTAAGTTTCTCGCCGCTATTTATATTGCGGCGATTTATACATTCTAATATTTAACATGACAATTATTTTCCCCCCCTTATTTCCTAGCTTTATTTTCCTGATTTCTATAATTACCTATTCTTATTTTACTTTCTCCATTAATATCTCAAACTTTTAACAATTTACTTTTAAACCCCTTTTACCTTTAATTTATTATTTATCTTGATCCAATTAATTTATTATTTATCTTCCTATTAAGTATTTACTTAATTATACAGTATCTATCATTTTTATTACAAGTCAATGTCATATCAATTTAATTTTGTTATCCTATTATTTCATTTCTTACTTATTTACTTATACATTATAATATTTCTAGGTATACATTATCTCTTATCTATTGTTATCTTATTTACTTATTCCTAATTATTTACCATTACCATTTCTTTATTATTACCAGCAGTTATACATTGTCTATTATTTAATTTATTCTAATTAGTTATTATACAGTACTATTAATTATTCGTTACACACATTTTAACATATTTTATAAAATTACCAAACATAATTTATTAGAAGTTAATTTAATTCATATTTACATGTTTTTTAAGCATTTACTTTACTTTATCATTATTTACAAATTCAGCATACAAAAGTTCTAGCACACTGTGCTCCCATTTGCCCTCCCCGCTGACCTGACCACACGTTCCGCATATCTAAGAAATTCACAACGATGGTCATTGTCCCCGACAAGCTTGCCATAGTCAGTACATGTTATACTAGTTTGTAGCCTAGAGCTGATATCTTGGCGCCATGCGCCGAACCTGGGACAGTCGTCAAGAAGGTGAGGCACAGTCTCTGGAGTATCTGAGTCGCAGGTGCAGTTCGGAGTCGTAGACAGCTTGAAGCGGTGAAGGTACTCTCGGAATCCCCCATGCCCGGTGAATAGCTGCGCCATAACGTTGGACATTTGTAGCTTAAGTATTGTTTTGTATCCATCTCGGGCATTGGGGAAGAACAGCTTCGTGATCTTGCCGGTGTCAGCTTCGGTGTAGCGCTTGTTCCACATCTCTATTGTTCTCTGACGAAGTGAGTACTTGATGTAGGAAATAGGGATTCTGTCGTACACGGGACTGGTCTTGTTGGTTAGTGCAGCTGACTTTGCTAACTCGTCTGCTCTCTCGTTCCCAGCGAAACCTTCATGGGCTTTGATCCAGTAGAGCTTTATGTCTCTACTATTTGCTTCCAGCTCGTGGATTCTGGTCCGAATCTCCGCAACAATTGGATGGGTGCTTCCAGGGTCCGCTATCGTGTCCAGGGAGGATCTGGAATCACTTATGATGTTCACGCTCTGGGCTTTAGACCTGGTGAACATCTCGATGGCCCTGAGAATGGCCGCAAGTTCTGCCTGGTACACTGAGCAGTAAGGCGCTAGGATGAATTTGGAGCTTCTCACTTCCCCATCTTCCTCCCACCATGTCACAGCAGCTCCAACTTTCCCCTCTATCTTGCTGCCATCGGTGTAGAGTTTTGGACGCGAGTTTACGTCGGTGACCTCCTGCTCGGTTTTCAGCAGCTCGTACGGTATTGGACGCCTCTTCGCCGGATGCGGCAGTGTGAAAGTCCCGATTCTTCGTTCAATCTCGCGTCCTGGCAGCTCTGGGAAAGGTTTCCCTCTCTTCACTTCATAGAGCTCAGCAGCTTCCTTCACTCTCAGGTCCAAGGGCAGAATCCCAGCCAGACACAAAACCGATGTAATCGAAGCAGTTCTATGTGCTCTTGCCACCATGATGCCGAACTTTCTGGAGAGCTGATTCAGACGAGCCGTCGCGTACTTCTTGTCCGTAACCGGAGCCCAGACGCTAGCTGCGTACAGGACTATGGGCTCGACTACAGCTGTGTACAGCAATCTTGTGATAGTTGTGTTTAGGCCCCAGTTAGCTCTACTTGCAGTCGACAGCTTCTGGTACATGTTCACTGCCTTTTTGCAGACGTTCTGGAGATGATTTCGGAACAACAGCTTCGAGTCGATGGTGAGTCCCAGCACTTTCAGCTCACTGCCAATCTCTATGTCCACGCCATTAAGGGTAAAGTGAGGTGTGTCGAACTTCATCTTCCTCGTTGCGAGAATGGCCTGCGTCTTGTGTGCAGCGAACTTCATCTTGCTATTTTTCCCCCATTCAGCTACAGTCCTCAGGGCCTCGTTCACTGCCGTGTTGAGCTCAGATGTGGTTCTCGCTGAAGCTACGATGAGAATGTCGTCAGCAAATGCTTGAACGTGAGCCTGAAGTTTCTCTGTTTGCTGTAATAGGGGATCAAGCTGGATGTTCCACATCACCGGTCCACAGGTAGAGCCCTGTATGCAGCCCTTGCTTGTCGCCTTGTCCGTCTGCTCTCCCGCATACTGCACGCGAACCGATCTATCCGATAGATAGCTGTCGACAAGAAGAAGAATATCACTGGGACAATTTTTTGTGACGAGCTGCTTCAGGATCAGTGGCCACCAGGCTCCGTCGAATGCTCCCTCGATATCCAGTGATATTACCGCTACCAGCTTTCCGACAGCCATCTCTCTTCTGATCAGCCCGACCGCGTCGTAGAGTGCATCCTCCGTGCTCACTTGGGGTGTGAAGCCATACTGACGCCTATTCAGCAGCCCCCGGCTACCCAGATGCCACATGATTCGGGAAGTGAACATCTTCTCCAGAACCTTGCCAAAGACCGGTAAGAGCCCTATCGGTCGGTACGACTTGGGCGACGAGTAGTCCTCCTTCAGTGGCTTCGGGATAATTCGGATGACGGCCCTTTTCCATATCCCAGGGAAATATCCCAGTCCCAGACACTTGTTAACAATTGCGAGGAAGAGGTCGTCAGTATAGATGATGGCTCTGAGGCATATGTCAGCCGTGAAACCATCCTCTCCGGGCGCCTTTGCCGGTCCGATTCCTCTGATGACATTGAGGAGCTCGTCCCTCACAAAGGCAGTGGATGCGGTGACCTCCGAACTCTGCTGTTGCCTCAGAGATGCGATGGAGTTTCGAACCTCCTCTCGCAATAACGCCTGGTCCTGTGTATCAGTATCTGGGTCATCCTCCGGAAAGAAAGTGTCAGCAAGCAGAGTCGCCGACTCAGCCGGGCTCAACGGCGTTCCCGCACGATCTCGCAGGAGGCAGTCACTCTGGTGGCTTTTCATGGTGAGTGCTTTGTAGATACCTTCCCACATTTTTGGTCTGTCTTGACCAGTGCAGTACTCCTTCCAGCTGGATACCTTTGCACTAATAAGGTCCTCCTTGTAATGGGCTAGAGCCTCTAGATATTCCTTGATTAGTGTTGGCTTGCGCCTAGGGTTTGCTCTTCGGATTCTGTTTCGGAGCCGGACGACTTCCGCCTTCCTGTTCGACAGCTCCTCGGTCCACCAGTTCATTTTTGAGCGCTTGGTCTTGTTCACTGTGGGTATGCTCTCTTTGCATGCACTCTCGACGCAGCCAGAGAAGGTATCTACGATGATGTCGACGTCCTCCGGCGAGCGTGCGGCCTCTACTGTATCCACATCCAGGCCTTGGGTCTGCAACTCTTGCTTTAGACAACTCCCAAAGATTTCCCAGCACGCCTTTTTGGTGTTGTACTTCCGCGTCGTATGCCGCTCTACCAGTCTGAAGGAGCTCTCCAGGTTCACGTCGAAGGTGATAGCTCTGTGGTCCGAAGTGGTCATCAGGTCTCTATCCACTCTCCAGTTCTCCATCCATCCCAGAGCGGAGTTCGAGCAGGCCGTGACGTCCACGATGCTCTCATACGCTCTATTGTTGCGGAACACGCTGAAGGTGGGTGTTGATCCCGAGTTGAGCACAGCCATGTCCATTTGAGCTAGCAGTTCCGTGTACGCAGTACCCCTAGAGTCCTCCTCGCCCTCTCCCCACCAATAACTTTTGGCGTTCACGTCTCCCGCCAGGATGATGTGTGGAGTGGCCAAGCGCTGTCGCACTCGCTGGATGTGCTGAAGATACGGCTCGATGTCTTCATTTCCCTCCAGATACACAGAGACCATGCCTAACCTTGTGTTGCCTAAACTTAAAACTAAACATGTGATGTTTTCTGTACACAAATCAGTATATTCGGTAATCGCAAGCCTATCGTCGACAATGACAATCGCTGATTTAACGGGTTTTGCCCCTCGGTGGTGTTGCACAACTGTATGCGTACCCCATTTAGCGAAGCCGCGTCCCCCCACATACGGCTCTTACGGCTAGGTTACTCATACGGTTAGGTTAGGTTAGGTTAGGTTAGGTTAGGTTAGGTTAGGTTAGGTTAGGTTAGGTTAGGTTAGGTTAGGTTAGGTTAGGTTAGGTTTTTTTTTTTTTTTTTTTTTTTTTTTTTTTTTTTTCTTTATTTTATATGTTTCACATTTGAATTTAATTCGCACTTTTTATTTGGTTCGCAAAGGTTTACGCAAAATAATTGCAGTACGCGAAGGAAGAGCTTGCGAATGGATACTAGTTCTTCCAACATTTTAAGTACTAGCAATCAAAACTTAAATAAATAACAAAATCAAAATATATATGTTGTTTCCATCAGGGATTTAAAAACGATTGCCATACACGAAAGCAGAACTTGCGATTGGATACAAGTTCCGCTAACGGTTTAAGTACTTTTGCAAATAAATACAATAGATAAAATAACATAATAATTACAATAAGTGATACAATCAGCTGTATATCTCTTGGCAGAACTTGCGATTTGATACTAGATCTAGCCAAATAGATATTCAATTACAGAACGCGATAGCAGAACCTGCGAATTGATACAGGTTCTGCTTACAATTTAAGTACCTGTAATTACAAATATTATAATAATAATAATATGAAACATAATAAAATTACAGAACAATAAACCATAAAAATATACATATTATATAATTATCTTTATCCGTTTAGTAGAATCTGCGATTTGATACAGGATCAATCTAAATCGGATATTCAATTGCCGTACGCGAGAGCAGAACCTGCGAATTGATACTGGTTCTGCTTACATTTTAAGTGCGTGCAATTGGTGATAATAAATTTAGAGGACTAATATTGTATAATATATAAATAAATATACGCGTTGAGTACAGGATTAAGGAATAAAAAGTAAATTACACGTGCCAGAAATACTATAAATAAGAAATATTCGTATAAATATAATGTCAATACACAAATATGAGCAGAGTTACACGAAAAACAGTTTTTAAAGACAAAATAGTTAAATAAATAAATTTAAGATTAAAGAAGTTATCTAATTTAAAGGAATCGTAAGGAATGGAATGGAATGTAAGCAGATAAAGGTAGTATTGGTGATAAAATATAATATTAAACAGATGATTTAGATAGTGTACTCTGATCTAAGATCATAAGACCTTAGTCTTTCCACTCAACAAATTATTAGGGGGGGGGATTAACGAAGAGACTTAATTACATGAATTATAACACTTAAATACTATATTTTTAGACTCCGTAGTCTACTCGACTGACAATCTTCTCCCTCATGTTTCGCAGCCTGGGGCAGTGTTCAGTGTTAGCCCTGTGCCTGATGTCAAAACGAGACTTGAATTTCTCGTTATGAGTGGAGCAGTTGAGGCACTTAACAGTATAGGGCTTTTCTTTGAGGGGGCAGTGGTCGATGTTGTGACCAGACTGCCCGCAGTGTGCGCACTGTTGAACAGCGGAGTCGCATTTTGAACGCAGATGGCCGAATTGAAGGCACTTGTGGCACTGAACGAACGGGGAGAAGTCATCCACGTGTACCCGCTGGTGGTCCAGACTCACCCTGACCATGTCCATCATGGAGCGATAGACTCGGGGGTGGGCCAGGAACACCGCGTTGTACAAAGTGGGGTTTCGATTGTCTCGCTTGAATCGCAGACGTAAATCTTCTTCTTCTCTGATGACATCCTTAAGCTCGCGATTCTGTTCCCTAAGAATGCCCACGATATCCTCTGAAGGAACATCCCTAGAGATACCCTTGAGGATCACCATAGGCCTTAGGCTCCTAGCTGGCTCAGCGCTTACTTTGTCAGAACCAGAGAGTCTCTTCAGGGTGTCCTCTCGGTGTTCCACGCTATCAAATTCCACACGCAGCTTTCCGTTTGAAACGGCCTGAACACGCGCTGGTGCGTAGGAAGACGCCCTGAAGCTAATGCTCTTCTTGAAAGCCTCTATGGAATCCTGTTTACTCTTTACTTCACATCTAGGGGTAATAATAATCGCGGGTTTGTTGTGTGTCGTAGTTGGGGTGGAGGATCCTGGACCGGCAGTGGCCCGAGTAGGTGGTGGTGCTGGATTACCACGAGTGGCCTGGGAGTATGAGAGTCGCAATTGGGATGAGATCTGGTTTTTAAAATTGGTCATCTCCTCTCGGATTTCGGCGCGGACTGAGTTCGTTATGTCTTGCACGATGTTACTGCCTAGTTGTGGTGGGACCGAAGCCGCAATGGGCGCTGTGGGCGCTGTGGCGCTGGAAGAAGAAGAAATCGATCTGACAGAGTCCATTATAGACTTTGCCAGCTCGATTATCTTCTTCTTGTTCGCGCTGGTGACACTCTTGCCATCTGTGACTGCGGAGATGATCGACGCGCAGTCGGTGAGAACCTTAGCTACCACCCCCGGGGCAGCACTAGGCTGTGAGGAGCCGGAATCGGCGTCGCAGAAGTCCTCACCGTCAGAATCGACAATTACAGGGTTTGTGGCGGCCCCCAGGGCCACCCGGGTGGTTGGGGGGATCGCGGACAACATTTCGGGGCAGCCCCGACGACAATTGACCCTAAACAATCGCTAGAAACACCAAAATCGCTACTTGATATTTTTCCCCATACAAAATGGAGTCTGAATTCACTTCAGTAAACGGGACCGGGAGGGTGGGCGGGCGATTTTTTGATTTTCTGTGTGCTAATTCGTTCTTTTATGTTACAGGTGCTCGCTGGTGGGCTGCAGGCAGCGTTTTGGGTGCGGCAGAAGAAGAAATCAACTCACAGAAAGTTTATAAAATTTGAAAATTACACTAAAATACACGAAATTTTACTAAGTTTGGGGACTAAAACGACAAAAATATATACGAAAAGTTACTGCTGGGTTTCGCCAGCAGTTATTCACAATATGAGACACAATAATAACACTTGAGATTCACAAAAACCGAAAGTTCAGAAACTTTTAAGTTTGATTCGCAGTATTTGTATAGGGAAATATCGATCGGGTATGAGGACTTTTTGAAAAGTGGTCGGACAATGTTTTGATTTTCTGTGTGCTAATTCGTTCTTTTATGTTACAGGTGCTCGCTGGTGGGCTGCAGG
Organism: Cosmorhoe ocellata; assembly: GCA_963675405.1. Lineage (NCBI taxonomy): Eukaryota > Metazoa > Arthropoda > Insecta > Lepidoptera > Geometridae > Cosmorhoe > Cosmorhoe ocellata. The sequence continues at coordinate 53,670 of CAVLYT010000002.1, forward strand.
CAGCGTTTTGGGTGCGGCAGAAGAAGAAATCAACTCACAGAAAGTTTATAAAATTTGAAAATTACACTAAAATACACGAAATTTTACTAAGTTTGGGGACTAAAACGACAAAAATATATACGAAAAGTTACTGCTGGGTTTCGCCAGCAGTTATTCACAATATGAGACACAATAATAACACTTGAGATTCACAAAAACTGAAAGTTCAGAAACTTTTAAGTTTGATTCGCAGTATTTGTATAGGGAAATATCGATCGGGTATGAGGACTTTTTGAAAAGTGGTCGGACAATGTTTTGATTTTCTGTGTGCTAATTCGTTCTTTTATGTTACAGGTGCTCGCTGGTGGGCTGCAGGCAGCGTTTTGGGTGCGGCAGAAGAAGAAATCAACTCACAGAAAGTTTATAAAATTTGAAAATTACACTAAAATACACGAAATTTTACTAAGTTTGGGGACTAAAACGACAAAAATATATACGAAAAGTTACTGCTGGGTTTCGCCAGCAGTTATTCACAATATGAGACACAATAATAACACTTGAGATTCACAAAAACCGAAAGTTCAGAAACTTTTAAGTTTGATTCGCAGTATTTGTATAGGGAAATATCGATCGGGTATGAGGACTTTTTGAAAAGTGGTCGGACAATGTTTTGATTTTCTGTGTGCTAATTCGTTCTTTTATGTTACAGGTGCTCGCTGGTGGGCTGCAGGCAGCGTTTTGGGTGCGGCAGAAGAAGAAATCAACTCACAGAAAGTTTATAAAATTTGAAAATTACACTAAAATACACGAAATTTTACTAAGTTTGGGGACTAAAACGACAAAAATATATACGAAAAGTTACTGCTGGGTTTCGCCAGCAGTTATTCACAATATGAGACACAATAATAACACTTGAGATTCACAAAAACTGAAAGTTCAGAAACTTTTAAGTTTGATTCGCAGTATTTGTATAGGGAAATATCGATCGGGTATGAGGACTTTTTGAAAAGTGGTCGGACAATGTTTTGATTTTCTGTGTGCTAATTCGTTCTTTTATGTTACAGGTGCTCGCTGGTGGGCTGCAGGCAGCGTTTTGGGTGCGGCAGAAGAAGAAATCAACTCACAGAAAGTTTATAAAATTTGAAAATTACACTAAAATACACGAAATTTTACTAAGTTTGGGGACTAAAACGACAAAAATATATACGAAAAGTTACTGCTGGGTTTCGCCAGCAGTTATTCACAATATGAGACACAATAATAACACTTGAGATTCACAAAAACTGAAAGTTCAGAAACTTTTAAGTTTGATTCGCAGTATTTGTATAGGGAAATATCGATCGGGTATGAGGACTTTTTGAAAAGTGGTCGGACAATGTTTTGATTTTCTGTGTGCTAATTCGTTCTTTTATGTTACAGGTGCTCGCTGGTGGGCTGCAGGCAGCGTTTTGGGTGCGGCAGAAGAAGAAATCAACTCACAGAAAGTTTATAAAATTTGAAAATTACACTAAAATACACGAAATTTTACTAAGTTTGGGGACTAAAACGACAAAAATATATACGAAAAGTTACTGCTGGGTTTCGCCAGCAGTTATTCACAATATGAGACACAATAATAACACTTGAGATTCACAAAAACCGAAAGTTCAGAAACTTTTAAGTTTGATTCGCAGTATTTGTATAGGGAAATATCGATCGGGTATGAGGACTTTTTGAAAAGTGGTCGGACAATGTTTTGATTTTCTGTGTGCTAATTCGTTCTTTTATGTTACAGGTGCTCGCTGGTGGGCTGCAGGCAGCGTTTTGGGTGCGGCAGAAGAAGAAATCAACTCACAGAAAGTTTATAAAATTTGAAAATTACACTAAAATACACGAAATTTTACTAAGTTTGGGGACTAAAACGACAAAAATATATACGAAAAGTTACTGCTGGGTTTCGCCAGCAGTTATTCACAATATGAGACACAATAATAACACTTGAGATTCACAAAAACCGAAAGTTCAGAAACTTTTAAGTTTGATTCGCAGTATTTGTATAGGGAAATATCGATCGGGTATGAGGACTTTTTGAAAAGTGGTCGGACAATGTTTTGATTTTCTGTGTGCTAATTCGTTCTTTTATGTTACAGGTGCTCGCTGGTGGGCTGCAGGCAGCGTTTTGGGTGCGGCAGAAGAAGAAATCAACTCACAGAAAGTTTATAAAATTTGAAAATTACACTAAAATACACGAAATTTTACTAAGTTTGGGGACTAAAACGACAAAAATATATACGAAAAGTTACTGCTGGGTTTCGCCAGCAGTTATTCACAATATGAGACACAATAATAACACTTGAGATTCACAAAAACTGAAAGTTCAGAAACTTTTAAGTTTGATTCGCAGTATTTGTATAGGGAAATATCGATCGGGTATGAGGACTTTTTGAAAAGTGGTCGGACAATGTTTTGATTTTCTGTGTGCTAATTCGTTCTTTTATGTTACAGGTGCTCGCTGGTGGGCTGCAGGCAGCGTTTTGGGTGCGGCAGAAGAAGAAATCAACTCACAGAAAGTTTATAAAATTTGAAAATTACACTAAAATACACGAAATTTTACTAAGTTTGGGGACTAAAACGACAAAAATATATACGAAAAGTTACTGCTGGGTTTCGCCAGCAGTTATTCACAATATGAGACACAATAATAACACTTGAGATTCACAAAAACTGAAAGTTCAGAAACTTTTAAGTTTGATTCGCAGTATTTGTATAGGGAAATATCGATCGGGTATGAGGACTTTTTGAAAAGTGGTCGGACAATGTTTTGATTTTCTGTGTGCTAATTCGTTCTTTTATGTTACAGGTGCTCGCTGGTGGGCTGCAGGCAGCGTTTTGGGTGCGGCAGAAGAAGAAATCAACTCACAGAAAGTTTATAAAATTTGAAAATTACACTAAAATACACGAAATTTTACTAAGTTTGGGGACTAAAACGACAAAAATATATACGAAAAGTTACTGCTGGGTTTCGCCAGCAGTTATTCACAATATGAGACACAATAATAACACTTGAGATTCACAAAAACCGAAAGTTCAGAAACTTTTAAGTTTGATTCGCAGTATTTGTATAGGGAAATATCGATCGGGTATGAGGACTTTTTGAAAAGTGGTCGGACAATGTTTTGATTTTCTGTGTGCTAATTCGTTCTTTTATGTTACAGGTGCTCGCTGGTGGGCTGCAGGCAGCGTTTTGGGTGCGGCAGAAGAAGAAATCAACTCACAGAAAGTTTATAAAATTTGAAAATTACACTAAAATACACGAAATTTTACTAAGTTTGGGGACTAAAACGACAAAAATATATACGAAAAGTTACTGCTGGGTTTCGCCAGCAGTTATTCACAATATGAGACACAATAATAACACTTGAGATTCACAAAAACCGAAAGTTCAGAAACTTTTAAGTTTGATTCGCAGTATTTGTATAGGGAAATATCGATCGGGTATGAGGACTTTTTGAAAAGTGGTCGGACAATGTTTTGATTTTCTGTGTGCTAATTCGTTCTTTTATGTTACAGGTGCTCGCTGGTGGGCTGCAGGCAGCGTTTTGGGTGCGGCAGAAGAAGAAATCAACTCACAGAAAGTTTATAAAATTTGAAAATTACACTAAAATACACGAAATTTTACT
>CAVLYT010000003.1:0-30995 GCA_963675405.1 Cosmorhoe ocellata
GACATTCTCTATAGCAATATTCAGATAAAAATTAAAAGTTTCTAAGTTAAAGTTTTTTGTGGACCAGGATTGTTTGTAACTGTATCACAGAGGGTGAATATCAACAACCGAGACCCAGTAGAAGGTTTAAAATTACAGTTTTCGACATTTTGGCTCCTAATTTTCAATTTTATTAGACTAAATTTCAAATTTCAAAGTTTTCTTCCAGCTATTTCTTCTTTTGCCGCACCTAAAACGTTGTCCTCCAGCGTCCCGACGAGTGCCTGTAACAAAAATCAAAGAATTAGCACATCAAAAATCAAAAAGTCCCCGACCACATTCCCAAAAAGTCTTAATACCCGATCGACATTCTCTATACAATATTCAGATAAAAATTAAAAGTTTCTAAGTTAAAGTTTTTTGTGGACCAGGATTGTTTGTAACTGTATCACAGAGGGTGAATATCAACAACCGAGACCCAGTAGAAGGTTTAAAATTACAGTTTTCGACATTTTGGCTCCTAATTTTCAATTTTATTAGACTAAATTTCAAATTTCAAAGTTTTCTTCCAGCTATTTCTTCTTTTGCCGCACCTAAAACGTTGTCCTCCAGCGTCCCGACGAGTGCCTGTAACAAAAATCAAAGAATTAGCACATCAAAAATCAAAAAGTCCCCGACCACATTCCCAAAAAGTCTTAATACCCGATCGACATTCTCTATACAATATTCAGATAAAAATTAAAAGTTTCTAAGTTAAAGTTTTTTGTGGACCAGGATTGTTTGTAACTGTATCACAGAGGGTGAATATCAACAACCGAGACCCAGTAGAAGGTTTAAAATTACAGTTTTCGACATTTTGGCTCCTAATTTTCAATTTTATTAGACTAAATTTCAAATTTCAAAGTTTTCTTCCAGCTATTTCTTCTTTTGCCGCACCTAAAACGTTGTCCTCCAGCGTCCCGACGAGTGCCTGTAACAAAAATCAAAGAATTAGCACATCAAAAATCAAAAAGTCCCCGACCACATTCCCAAAAAGTCTTAATACCCGATCGACATTCTCTATACAATATTCAGATAAAAATTAAAAGTTTCTAAGTTAAAGTTTTTTGTGGACCAGGATTGTTTGTAACTGTATCACAGAGGGTGAATATCAACAACCGAGACCCAGTAGAAGGTTTAAAATTACAGTTTTCGACATTTTGGCTCCTAATTTTCAATTTTATTAGACTAAATTTCAAATTTCAAAGTTTTCTTCCAGCTATTTCTTCTTTTGCCGCACCTAAAACGTTGTCCTCCAGCGTCCCGACGAGTGCCTGTAACAAAAATCAAAGAATTAGCACATCAAAAATCAAAAAGTCCCCGACCACATTCCCAAAAAGTCTTAATACCCGATCGACATTCTCTATACAATATTCAGATAAAAATTAAAAGTTTCTAAGTTAAAGTTTTTTGTGGACCAGGATTGTTTGTAACTGTATCACAGAGGGTGAATATCAACAACCGAGACCCAGTAGAAGGTTTAAAATTACAGTTTTCGACATTTTGGCTCCTAATTTTCAATTTTATTAGACTAAATTTCAAATTTCAAAGTTTTCTTCCAGCTATTTCTTCTTTTGCCGCACCTAAAACGTTGTCCTCCAGCGTCCCGACGAGTGCCTGTAACAAAAATCAAAGAATTAGCACATCAAAAATCAAAAAGTCCCCGACCACATTCCCAAAAAGTCTTAATACCCGATCGACATTCTCTATACAATATTCAGATAAAAATTAAAAGTTTCTAAGTTAAAGTTTTTTGTGGACCAGGATTGTTTGTAACTGTATCACAGAGGGTGAATATCAACAACCGAGACCCAGTAGAAGGTTTAAAATTACAGTTTTCGACATTTTGGCTCCTAATTTTCAATTTTATTAGACTAAATTTCAAATTTCAAAGTTTTCTTCCAGCTATTTCTTCTTTTGCCGCACCTAAAACGTTGTCCTCCAGCGTCCCGACGAGTGCCTGTAACAAAAATCAAAGAATTAGCACATCAAAAATCAAAAAGTCCCCGACCACATTCCCAAAAAGTCTTAATACCCGATCGACATTCTCTATACAATATTCAGATAAAAATTAAAAGTTTCTAAGTTAAAGTTTTTTGTGGACCAGGATTGTTTGTAACTGTATCACAGAGGGTGAATATCAACAACCGAGACCCAGTAGAAGGTTTAAAATTACAGTTTTCGACATTTTGGCTCCTAATTTTCAATTTTATTAGACTAAATTTCAAATTTCAAAGTTTTCTTCCAGCTATTTCTTCTTTTGCCGCACCTAAAACGTTGTCCTCCAGCGTCCCGACGAGTGCCTGTAACAAAAATCAAAGAATTAGCACATCAAAAATCAAAAAGTCCCCGACCACATTCCCAAAAAGTCTTAATACCCGATCGACATTCTCTATACAATATTCAGATAAAAATTAAAAGTTTCTAAGTTAAAGTTTTTTGTGGACCAGGATTGTTTGTAACTGTATCACAGAGGGTGAATATCAACAACCGAGACCCAGTAGAAGGTTTAAAATTACAGTTTTCGACATTTTGGCTCCTAATTTTCAATTTTATTAGACTAAATTTCAAATTTCAAAGTTTTCTTCCAGCTATTTCTTCTTTTGCCGCACCTAAAACGTTGTCCTCCAGCGTCCCGACGAGTGCCTGTAACAAAAATCAAAGAATTAGCACATCAAAAATCAAAAAGTCCCCGACCACATTCCCAAAAAGTCTTAATACCCGATCGACATTCTCTATACAATATTCAGATAAAAATTAAAAGTTTCTAAGTTAAAGTTTTTTGTGGACCAGGATTGTTTGTAACTGTATCACAGAGGGTGAATATCAACAACCGAGACCCAGTAGAAGGTTTAAAATTACAGTTTTCGACATTTTGGCTCCTAATTTTCAATTTTATTAGACTAAATTTCAAATTTCAAAGTTTTCTTCCAGCTATTTCTTCTTTTGCCGCACCTAAAACGTTGTCCTCCAGCGTCCCGACGAGTGCCTGTAACAAAAATCAAAGAATTAGCACATCAAAAATCAAAAAGTCCCCGACCACATTCCCAAAAAGTCTTAATACCCGATCGACATTCTCTATACAATATTCAGATAAAAATTAAAAGTTTCTAAGTTAAAGTTTTTTGTGGACCAGGATTGTTTGTAACTGTATCACAGAGGGTGAATATCAACAACCGAGACCCAGTAGAAGGTTTAAAATTACAGTTTTCGACATTTTGGCTCCTAATTTTCAATTTTATTAGACTAAATTTCAAATTTCAAAGTTTTCTTCCAGCTATTTCTTCTTTTGCCGCACCTAAAACGTTGTCCTCCAGCGTCCCGACGAGTGCCTGTAACAAAAATCAAAGAATTAGCACATCAAAAATCAAAAAGTCCCCGACCACATTCCCAAAAAGTCTTAATACCCGATCGACATTCTCTATACAATATTCAGATAAAAATTAAAAGTTTCTAAGTTAAAGTTTTTTGTGGACCAGGATTGTTTGTAACTGTATCACAGAGGGTGAATATCAACAACCGAGACCCAGTAGAAGGTTTAAAATTACAGTTTTCGACATTTTGGCTCCTAATTTTCAATTTTATTAGACTAAATTTCAAATTTCAAAGTTTTCTTCCAGCTATTTCTTCTTTTGCCGCACCTAAAACGTTGTCCTCCAGCGTCCCGACGAGTGCCTGTAACAAAAATCAAAGAATTAGCACATCAAAAATCAAAAAGTCCCCGACCACATTCCCAAAAAGTCTTAATACCCGATCGACATTCTCTATACAATATTCAGATAAAAATTAAAAGTTTCTAAGTTAAAGTTTTTTGTGGACCAGGATTGTTTGTAACTGTATCACAGAGGGTGAATATCAACAACCGAGACCCAGTAGAAGGTTTAAAATTACAGTTTTCGACATTTTGGCTCCTAATTTTCAATTTTATTAGACTAAATTTCAAATTTCAAAGTTTTCTTCCAGCTATTTCTTCTTTTGCCGCACCTAAAACGTTGTCCTCCAGCGTCCCGACGAGTGCCTGTAACAAAAATCAAAGAATTAGCACATCAAAAATCAAAAAGTCCCCGACCACATTCCCAAAAAGTCTTAATACCCGATCGACATTCTCTATACAATATTCAGATAAAAATTAAAAGTTTCTAAGTTAAAGTTTTTTGTGGACCAGGATTGTTTGTAACTGTATCACAGAGGGTGAATATCAACAACCGAGACCCAGTAGAAGGTTTAAAATTACAGTTTTCGACATTTTGGCTCCTAATTTTCAATTTTATTAGACTAAATTTCAAATTTCAAAGTTTTCTTCCAGCTATTTCTTCTTTTGCCGCACCTAAAACGTTGTCCTCCAGCGTCCCGACGAGTGCCTGTAACAAAAATCAAAGAATTAGCACATCAAAAATCAAAAAGTCCCCGACCACATTCCCAAAAAGTCTTAATACCCGATCGACATTCTCTATACAATATTCAGATAAAAATTAAAAGTTTCTAAGTTAAAGTTTTTTGTGGACCAGGATTGTTTGTAACTGTATCACAGAGGGTGAATATCAACAACCGAGACCCAGTAGAAGGTTTAAAATTACAGTTTTCGACATTTTGGCTCCTAATTTTCAATTTTATTAGACTAAATTTCAAATTTCAAAGTTTTCTTCCAGCTATTTCTTCTTTTGCCGCACCTAAAACGTTGTCCTCCAGCGTCCCGACGAGTGCCTGTAACAAAAATCAAAGAATTAGCACATCAAAAATCAAAAAGTCCCCGACCACATTCCCAAAAAGTCTTAATACCCGATCGACATTCTCTATACAATATTCAGATAAAAATTAAAAGTTTCTAAGTTAAAGTTTTTTGTGGACCAGGATTGTTTGTAACTGTATCACAGAGGGTGAATATCAACAACCGAGACCCAGTAGAAGGTTTAAAATTACAGTTTTCGACATTTTGGCTCCTAATTTTCAATTTTATTAGACTAAATTTCAAATTTCAAAGTTTTCTTCCAGCTATTTCTTCTTTTGCCGCACCTAAAACGTTGTCCTCCAGCGTCCCGACGAGTGCCTGTAACAAAAATCAAAGAATTAGCACATCAAAAATCAAAAAGTCCCCGACCACATTCCCAAAAAGTCTTAATACCCGATCGACATTCTCTATACAATATTCAGATAAAAATTAAAAGTTTCTAAGTTAAAGTTTTTTGTGGACCAGGATTGTTTGTAACTGTATCACAGAGGGTGAATATCAACAACCGAGACCCAGTAGAAGGTTTAAAATTACAGTTTTCGACATTTTGGCTCCTAATTTTCAATTTTATTAGACTAAATTTCAAATTTCAAAGTTTTCTTCCAGCTATTTCTTCTTTTGCCGCACCTAAAACGTTGTCCTCCAGCGTCCCGACGAGTGCCTGTAACAAAAATCAAAGAATTAGCACATCAAAAATCAAAAAGTCCCCGACCACATTCCCAAAAAGTCTTAATACCCGATCGACATTCTCTATACAATATTCAGATAAAAATTAAAAGTTTCTAAGTTAAAGTTTTTTGTGGACCAGGATTGTTTGTAACTGTATCACAGAGGGTGAATATCAACAACCGAGACCCAGTAGAAGGTTTAAAATTACAGTTTTCGACATTTTGGCTCCTAATTTTCAATTTTATTAGACTAAATTTCAAATTTCAAAGTTTTCTTCCAGCTATTTCTTCTTTTGCCGCACCTAAAACGTTGTCCTCCAGCGTCCCGACGAGTGCCTGTAACAAAAATCAAAGAATTAGCACATCAAAAATCAAAAAGTCCCCGACCACATTCCCAAAAAGTCTTAATACCCGATCGACATTCTCTATACAATATTCAGATAAAAATTAAAAGTTTCTAAGTTAAAGTTTTTTGTGGACCAGGATTGTTTGTAACTGTATCACAGAGGGTGAATATCAACAACCGAGACCCAGTAGAAGGTTTAAAATTACAGTTTTCGACATTTTGGCTCCTAATTTTCAATTTTATTAGACTAAATTTCAAATTTCAAAGTTTTCTTCCAGCTATTTCTTCTTTTGCCGCACCTAAAACGTTGTCCTCCAGCGTCCCGACGAGTGCCTGTAACAAAAATCAAAGAATTAGCACATCAAAAATCAAAAAGTCCCCGACCACATTCCCAAAAAGTCTTAATACCCGATCGACATTCTCTATACAATATTCAGATAAAAATTAAAAGTTTCTAAGTTAAAGTTTTTTGTGGACCAGGATTGTTTGTAACTGTATCACAGAGGGTGAATATCAACAACCGAGACCCAGTAGAAGGTTTAAAATTACAGTTTTCGACATTTTGGCTCCTAATTTTCAATTTTATTAGACTAAATTTCAAATTTCAAAGTTTTCTTCCAGCTATTTCTTCTTTTGCCGCACCTAAAACGTTGTCCTCCAGCGTCCCGACGAGTGCCTGTAACAAAAATCAAAGAATTAGCACATCAAAAATCAAAAAGTCCCCGACCACATTCCCAAAAAGTCTTAATACCCGATCGACATTCTCTATACAATATTCAGATAAAAATTAAAAGTTTCTAAGTTAAAGTTTTTTGTGGACCAGGATTGTTTGTAACTGTATCACAGAGGGTGAATATCAACAACCGAGACCCAGTAGAAGGTTTAAAATTACAGTTTTCGACATTTTGGCTCCTAATTTTCAATTTTATTAGACTAAATTTCAAATTTCAAAGTTTTCTTCCAGCTATTTCTTCTTTTGCCGCACCTAAAACGTTGTCCTCCAGCGTCCCGACGAGTGCCTGTAACAAAAATCAAAGAATTAGCACATCAAAAATCAAAAAGTCCCCGACCACATTCCCAAAAAGTCTTAATACCCGATCGACATTCTCTATACAATATTCAGATAAAAATTAAAAGTTTCTAAGTTAAAGTTTTTTGTGGACCAGGATTGTTTGTAACTGTATCACAGAGGGTGAATATCAACAACCGAGACCCAGTAGAAGGTTTAAAATTACAGTTTTCGACATTTTGGCTCCTAATTTTCAATTTTATTAGACTAAATTTCAAATTTCAAAGTTTTCTTCCAGCTATTTCTTCTTTTGCCGCACCTAAAACGTTGTCCTCCAGCGTCCCGACGAGTGCCTGTAACAAAAATCAAAGAATTAGCACATCAAAAATCAAAAAGTCCCCGACCACATTCCCAAAAAGTCTTAATACCCGATCGACATTCTCTATACAATATTCAGATAAAAATTAAAAGTTTCTAAGTTAAAGTTTTTTGTGGACCAGGATTGTTTGTAACTGTATCACAGAGGGTGAATATCAACAACCGAGACCCAGTAGAAGGTTTAAAATTACAGTTTTCGACATTTTGGCTCCTAATTTTCAATTTTATTAGACTAAATTTCAAATTTCAAAGTTTTCTTCCAGCTATTTCTTCTTTTGCCGCACCTAAAACGTTGTCCTCCAGCGTCCCGACGAGTGCCTGTAACAAAAATCAAAGAATTAGCACATCAAAAATCAAAAAGTCCCCGACCACATTCCCAAAAAGTCTTAATACCCGATCGACATTCTCTATACAATATTCAGATAAAAATTAAAAGTTTCTAAGTTAAAGTTTTTTGTGGACCAGGATTGTTTGTAACTGTATCACAGAGGGTGAATATCAACAACCGAGACCCAGTAGAAGGTTTAAAATTACAGTTTTCGACATTTTGGCTCCTAATTTTCAATTTTATTAGACTAAATTTCAAATTTCAAAGTTTTCTTCCAGCTATTTCTTCTTTTGCCGCACCTAAAACGTTGTCCTCCAGCGTCCCGACGAGTGCCTGTAACAAAAATCAAAGAATTAGCACATCAAAAATCAAAAAGTCCCCGACCACATTCCCAAAAAGTCTTAATACCCGATCGACATTCTCTATACAATATTCAGATAAAAATTAAAAGTTTCTAAGTTAAAGTTTTTTGTGGACCAGGATTGTTTGTAACTGTATCACAGAGGGTGAATATCAACAACCGAGACCCAGTAGAAGGTTTAAAATTACAGTTTTCGACATTTTGGCTCCTAATTTTCAATTTTATTAGACTAAATTTCAAATTTCAAAGTTTTCTTCCAGCTATTTCTTCTTTTGCCGCACCTAAAACGTTGTCCTCCAGCGTCCCGACGAGTGCCTGTAACAAAAATCAAAGAATTAGCACATCAAAAATCAAAAAGTCCCCGACCACATTCCCAAAAAGTCTTAATACCCGATCGACATTCTCTATACAATATTCAGATAAAAATTAAAAGTTTCTAAGTTAAAGTTTTTTGTGGACCAGGATTGTTTGTAACTGTATCACAGAGGGTGAATATCAACAACCGAGACCCAGTAGAAGGTTTAAAATTACAGTTTTCGACATTTTGGCTCCTAATTTTCAATTTTATTAGACTAAATTTCAAATTTCAAAGTTTTCTTCCAGCTATTTCTTCTTTTGCCGCACCTAAAACGTTGTCCTCCAGCGTCCCGACGAGTGCCTGTAACAAAAATCAAAGAATTAGCACATCAAAAATCAAAAAGTCCCCGACCACATTCCCAAAAAGTCTTAATACCCGATCGACATTCTCTATACAATATTCAGATAAAAATTAAAAGTTTCTAAGTTAAAGTTTTTTGTGGACCAGGATTGTTTGTAACTGTATCACAGAGGGTGAATATCAACAACCGAGACCCAGTAGAAGGTTTAAAATTACAGTTTTCGACATTTTGGCTCCTAATTTTCAATTTTATTAGACTAAATTTCAAATTTCAAAGTTTTCTTCCAGCTATTTCTTCTTTTGCCGCACCTAAAACGTTGTCCTCCAGCGTCCCGACGAGTGCCTGTAACAAAAATCAAAGAATTAGCACATCAAAAATCAAAAAGTCCCCGACCACATTCCCAAAAAGTCTTAATACCCGATCGACATTCTCTATACAATATTCAGATAAAAATTAAAAGTTTCTAAGTTAAAGTTTTTTGTGGACCAGGATTGTTTGTAACTGTATCACAGAGGGTGAATATCAACAACCGAGACCCAGTAGAAGGTTTAAAATTACAGTTTTCGACATTTTGGCTCCTAATTTTCAATTTTATTAGACTAAATTTCAAATTTCAAAGTTTTCTTCCAGCTATTTCTTCTTTTGCCGCACCTAAAACGTTGTCCTCCAGCGTCCCGACGAGTGCCTGTAACAAAAATCAAAGAATTAGCACATCAAAAATCAAAAAGTCCCCGACCACATTCCCAAAAAGTCTTAATACCCGATCGACATTCTCTATACAATATTCAGATAAAAATTAAAAGTTTCTAAGTTAAAGTTTTTTGTGGACCAGGATTGTTTGTAACTGTATCACAGAGGGTGAATATCAACAACCGAGACCCAGTAGAAGGTTTAAAATTACAGTTTTCGACATTTTGGCTCCTAATTTTCAATTTTATTAGACTAAATTTCAAATTTCAAAGTTTTCTTCCAGCTATTTCTTCTTTTGCCGCACCTAAAACGTTGTCCTCCAGCGTCCCGACGAGTGCCTGTAACAAAAATCAAAGAATTAGCACATCAAAAATCAAAAAGTCCCCGACCACATTCCCAAAAAGTCTTAATACCCGATCGACATTCTCTATACAATATTCAGATAAAAATTAAAAGTTTCTAAGTTAAAGTTTTTTGTGGACCAGGATTGTTTGTAACTGTATCACAGAGGGTGAATATCAACAACCGAGACCCAGTAGAAGGTTTAAAATTACAGTTTTCGACATTTTGGCTCCTAATTTTCAATTTTATTAGACTAAATTTCAAATTTCAAAGTTTTCTTCCAGCTATTTCTTCTTTTGCCGCACCTAAAACGTTGTCCTCCAGCGTCCCGACGAGTGCCTGTAACAAAAATCAAAGAATTAGCACATCAAAAATCAAAAAGTCCCCGACCACATTCCCAAAAAGTCTTAATACCCGATCGACATTCTCTATACAATATTCAGATAAAAATTAAAAGTTTCTAAGTTAAAGTTTTTTGTGGACCAGGATTGTTTGTAACTGTATCACAGAGGGTGAATATCAACAACCGAGACCCAGTAGAAGGTTTAAAATTACAGTTTTCGACATTTTGGCTCCTAATTTTCAATTTTATTAGACTAAATTTCAAATTTCAAAGTTTTCTTCCAGCTATTTCTTCTTTTGCCGCACCTAAAACGTTGTCCTCCAGCGTCCCGACGAGTGCCTGTAACAAAAATCAAAGAATTAGCACATCAAAAATCAAAAAGTCCCCGACCACATTCCCAAAAAGTCTTAATACCCGATCGACATTCTCTATACAATATTCAGATAAAAATTAAAAGTTTCTAAGTTAAAGTTTTTTGTGGACCAGGATTGTTTGTAACTGTATCACAGAGGGTGAATATCAACAACCGAGACCCAGTAGAAGGTTTAAAATTACAGTTTTCGACATTTTGGCTCCTAATTTTCAATTTTATTAGACTAAATTTCAAATTTCAAAGTTTTCTTCCAGCTATTTCTTCTTTTGCCGCACCTAAAACGTTGTCCTCCAGCGTCCCGACGAGTGCCTGTAACAAAAATCAAAGAATTAGCACATCAAAAATCAAAAAGTCCCCGACCACATTCCCAAAAAGTCTTAATACCCGATCGACATTCTCTATACAATATTCAGATAAAAATTAAAAGTTTCTAAGTTAAAGTTTTTTGTGGACCAGGATTGTTTGTAACTGTATCACAGAGGGTGAATATCAACAACCGAGACCCAGTAGAAGGTTTAAAATTACAGTTTTCGACATTTTGGCTCCTAATTTTCAATTTTATTAGACTAAATTTCAAATTTCAAAGTTTTCTTCCAGCTATTTCTTCTTTTGCCGCACCTAAAACGTTGTCCTCCAGCGTCCCGACGAGTGCCTGTAACAAAAATCAAAGAATTAGCACATCAAAAATCAAAAAGTCCCCGACCACATTCCCAAAAAGTCTTAATACCCGATCGACATTCTCTATACAATATTCAGATAAAAATTAAAAGTTTCTAAGTTAAAGTTTTTTGTGGACCAGGATTGTTTGTAACTGTATCACAGAGGGTGAATATCAACAACCGAGACCCAGTAGAAGGTTTAAAATTACAGTTTTCGACATTTTGGCTCCTAATTTTCAATTTTATTAGACTAAATTTCAAATTTCAAAGTTTTCTTCCAGCTATTTCTTCTTTTTCCGCACCTAAAACGTTGTCCTCCAGCGTCCCGACGAGTGCCTGTAACAAAAATCAAAGAATTAGCACATCAAAAATCAAAAAGTCCCCGACCACATTCCCAAAAAGTCTTAATACCCGATCGACATTCTCTATACAATATTCAGATAAAAATTAAAAGTTTCTAAGTTAAAGTTTTTTGTGGACCAGGATTGTTTGTAACTGTATCACAGAGGGTGAATATCAACAACCGAGACCCAGTAGAAGGTTTAAAATTACAGTTTTCGACATTTTGGCTCCTAATTTTCAATTTTATTAGACTAAATTTCAAATTTCAAAGTTTTCTTCCAGCTATTTCTTCTTTTGCCGCACCTAAAACGTTGTCCTCCAGCGTCCCGACGAGTGCCTGTAACAAAAATCAAAGAATTAGCACATCAAAAATCAAAAAGTCCCCGACCACATTCCCAAAAAGTCTTAATACCCGATCGACATTCTCTATACAATATTCAGATAAAAATTAAAAGTTTCTAAGTTAAAGTTTTTTGTGGACCAGGATTGTTTGTAACTGTATCACAGAGGGTGAATATCAACAACCGAGACCCAGTAGAAGGTTTAAAATTACAGTTTTCGACATTTTGGCTCCTAATTTTCAATTTTATTAGACTAAATTTCAAATTTCAAAGTTTTCTTCCAGCTATTTCTTCTTTTGCCGCACCTAAAACGTTGTCCTCCAGCGTCCCGACGAGTGCCTGTAACAAAAATCAAAGAATTAGCACATCAAAAATCAAAAAGTCCCCGACCACATTCCCAAAAAGTCTTAATACCCGATCGACATTCTCTATACAATATTCAGATAAAAATTAAAAGTTTCTAAGTTAAAGTTTTTTGTGGACCAGGATTGTTTGTAACTGTATCACAGAGGGTGAATATCAACAACCGAGACCCAGTAGAAGGTTTAAAATTACAGTTTTCGACATTTTGGCTCCTAATTTTCAATTTTATTAGACTAAATTTCAAATTTCAAAGTTTTCTTCCAGCTATTTCTTCTTTTGCCGCACCTAAAACGTTGTCCTCCAGCGTCCCGACGAGTGCCTGTAACAAAAATCAAAGAATTAGCACATCAAAAATCAAAAAGTCCCCGACCACATTCCCAAAAAGTCTTAATACCCGATCGACATTCTCTATACAATATTCAGATAAAAATTAAAAGTTTCTAAGTTAAAGTTTTTTGTGGACCAGGATTGTTTGTAACTGTATCACAGAGGGTGAATATCAACAACCGAGACCCAGTAGAAGGTTTAAAATTACAGTTTTCGACATTTTGGCTCCTAATTTTCAATTTTATTAGACTAAATTTCAAATTTCAAAGTTTTCTTCCAGCTATTTCTTCTTTTGCCGCACCTAAAACGTTGTCCTCCAGCGTCCCGACGAGTGCCTGTAACAAAAATCAAAGAATTAGCACATCAAAAATCAAAAAGTCCCCGACCACATTCCCAAAAAGTCTTAATACCCGATCGACATTCTCTATACAATATTCAGATAAAAATTAAAAGTTTCTAAGTTAAAGTTTTTTGTGGACCAGGATTGTTTGTAACTGTATCACAGAGGGTGAATATCAACAACCGAGACCCAGTAGAAGGTTTAAAATTACAGTTTTCGACATTTTGGCTCCTAATTTTCAATTTTATTAGACTAAATTTCAAATTTCAAAGTTTTCTTCCAGCTATTTCTTCTTTTGCCGCACCTAAAACGTTGTCCTCCAGCGTCCCGACGAGTGCCTGTAACAAAAATCAAAGAATTAGCACATCAAAAATCAAAAAGTCCCCGACCACATTCCCAAAAAGTCTTAATACCCGATCGACATTCTCTATACAATATTCAGATAAAAATTAAAAGTTTCTAAGTTAAAGTTTTTTGTGGACCAGGATTGTTTGTAACTGTATCACAGAGGGTGAATATCAACAACCGAGACCCAGTAGAAGGTTTAAAATTACAGTTTTCGACATTTTGGCTCCTAATTTTCAATTTTATTAGACTAAATTTCAAATTTCAAAGTTTTCTTCCAGCTATTTCTTCTTTTGCCGCACCTAAAACGTTGTCCTCCAGCGTCCCGACGAGTGCCTGTAACAAAAATCAAAGAATTAGCACATCAAAAATCAAAAAGTCCCCGACCACATTCCCAAAAAGTCTTAATACCCGATCGACATTCTCTATACAATATTCAGATAAAAATTAAAAGTTTCTAAGTTAAAGTTTTTTGTGGACCAGGATTGTTTGTAACTGTATCACAGAGGGTGAATATCAACAACCGAGACCCAGTAGAAGGTTTAAAATTACAGTTTTCGACATTTTGGCTCCTAATTTTCAATTTTATTAGACTAAATTTCAAATTTCAAAGTTTTCTTCCAGCTATTTCTTCTTTTGCCGCACCTAAAACGTTGTCCTCCAGCGTCCCGACGAGTGCCTGTAACAAAAATCAAAGAATTAGCACATCAAAAATCAAAAAGTCCCCGACCACATTCCCAAAAAGTCTTAATACCCGATCGACATTCTCTATACAATATTCAGATAAAAATTAAAAGTTTCTAAGTTAAAGTTTTTTGTGGACCAGGATTGTTTGTAACTGTATCACAGAGGGTGAATATCAACAACCGAGACCCAGTAGAAGGTTTAAAATTACAGTTTTCGACATTTTGGCTCCTAATTTTCAATTTTATTAGACTAAATTTCAAATTTCAAAGTTTTCTTCCAGCTATTTCTTCTTTTGCCGCACCTAAAACGTTGTCCTCCAGCGTCCCGACGAGTGCCTGTAACAAAAATCAAAGAATTAGCACATCAAAAATCAAAAAGTCCCCGACCACATTCCCAAAAAGTCTTAATACCCGATCGACATTCTCTATACAATATTCAGATAAAAATTAAAAGTTTCTAAGTTAAAGTTTTTTGTGGACCAGGATTGTTTGTAACTGTATCACAGAGGGTGAATATCAACAACCGAGACCCAGTAGAAGGTTTAAAATTACAGTTTTCGACATTTTGGCTCCTAATTTTCAATTTTATTAGACTAAATTTCAAATTTCAAAGTTTTCTTCCAGCTATTTCTTCTTTTGCCGCACCTAAAACGTTGTCCTCCAGCGTCCCGACGAGTGCCTGTAACAAAAATCAAAGAATTAGCACATCAAAAATCAAAAAGTCCCCGACCACATTCCCAAAAAGTCTTAATACCCGATCGACATTCTCTATACAATATTCAGATAAAAATTAAAAGTTTCTAAGTTAAAGTTTTTTGTGGACCAGGATTGTTTGTAACTGTATCACAGAGGGTGAATATCAACAACCGAGACCCAGTAGAAGGTTTAAAATTACAGTTTTCGACATTTTGGCTCCTAATTTTCAATTTTATTAGACTAAATTTCAAATTTCAAAGTTTTCTTCCAGCTATTTCTTCTTTTGCCGCACCTAAAACGTTGTCCTCCAGCGTCCCGACGAGTGCCTGTAACAAAAATCAAAGAATTAGCACATCAAAAATCAAAAAGTCCCCGACCACATTCCCAAAAAGTCTTAATACCCGATCGACATTCTCTATACAATATTCAGATAAAAATTAAAAGTTTCTAAGTTAAAGTTTTTTGTGGACCAGGATTGTTTGTAACTGTATCACAGAGGGTGAATATCAACAACCGAGACCCAGTAGAAGGTTTAAAATTACAGTTTTCGACATTTTGGCTCCTAATTTTCAATTTTATTAGACTAAATTTCAAATTTCAAAGTTTTCTTCCAGCTATTTCTTCTTTTGCCGCACCTAAAACGTTGTCCTCCAGCGTCCCGACGAGTGCCTGTAACAAAAATCAAAGAATTAGCACATCAAAAATCAAAAAGTCCCCGACCACATTCCCAAAAAGTCTTAATACCCGATCGACATTCTCTATACAATATTCAGATAAAAATTAAAAGTTTCTAAGTTAAAGTTTTTTGTGGACCAGGATTGTTTGTAACTGTATCACAGAGGGTGAATATCAACAACCGAGACCCAGTAGAAGGTTTAAAATTACAGTTTTCGACATTTTGGCTCCTAATTTTCAATTTTATTAGACTAAATTTCAAATTTCAAAGTTTTCTTCCAGCTATTTCTTCTTTTGCCGCACCTAAAACGTTGTCCTCCAGCGTCCCGACGAGTGCCTGTAACAAAAATCAAAGAATTAGCACATCAAAAATCAAAAAGTCCCCGACCACATTCCCAAAAAGTCTTAATACCCGATCGACATTCTCTATACAATATTCAGATAAAAATTAAAAGTTTCTAAGTTAAAGTTTTTTGTGGACCAGGATTGTTTGTAACTGTATCACAGAGGGTGAATATCAACAACCGAGACCCAGTAGAAGGTTTAAAATTACAGTTTTCGACATTTTGGCTCCTAATTTTCAATTTTATTAGACTAAATTTCAAATTTCAAAGTTTTCTTCCAGCTATTTCTTCTTTTGCCGCACCTAAAACGTTGTCCTCCAGCGTCCCGACGAGTGCCTGTAACAAAAATCAAAGAATTAGCACATCAAAAATCAAAAAGTCCCCGACCACATTCCCAAAAAGTCTTAATACCCGATCGACATTCTCTATACAATATTCAGATAAAAATTAAAAGTTTCTAAGTTAAAGTTTTTTGTGGACCAGGATTGTTTGTAACTGTATCACAGAGGGTGAATATCAACAACCGAGACCCAGTAGAAGGTTTAAAATTACAGTTTTCGACATTTTGGCTCCTAATTTTCAATTTTATTAGACTAAATTTCAAATTTCAAAGTTTTCTTCCAGCTATTTCTTCTTTTGCCGCACCTAAAACGTTGTCCTCCAGCGTCCCGACGAGTGCCTGTAACAAAAATCAAAGAATTAGCACATCAAAAATCAAAAAGTCCCCGACCACATTCCCAAAAAGTCTTAATACCCGATCGACATTCTCTATACAATATTCAGATAAAAATTAAAAGTTTCTAAGTTAAAGTTTTTTGTGGACCAGGATTGTTTGTAACTGTATCACAGAGGGTGAATATCAACAACCGAGACCCAGTAGAAGGTTTAAAATTACAGTTTTCGACATTTTGGCTCCTAATTTTCAATTTTATTAGACTAAATTTCAAATTTCAAAGTTTTCTTCCAGCTATTTCTTCTTTTGCCGCACCTAAAACGTTGTCCTCCAGCGTCCCGACGAGTGCCTGTAACAAAAATCAAAGAATTAGCACATCAAAAATCAAAAAGTCCCCGACCACATTCCCAAAAAGTCTTAATACCCGATCGACATTCTCTATACAATATTCAGATAAAAATTAAAAGTTTCTAAGTTAAAGTTTTTTGTGGACCAGGATTGTTTGTAACTGTATCACAGAGGGTGAATATCAACAACCGAGACCCAGTAGAAGGTTTAAAATTACAGTTTTCGACATTTTGGCTCCTAATTTTCAATTTTATTAGACTAAATTTCAAATTTCAAAGTTTTCTTCCAGCTATTTCTTCTTTTGCCGCACCTAAAACGTTGTCCTCCAGCGTCCCGACGAGTGCCTGTAACAAAAATCAAAGAATTAGCACATCAAAAATCAAAAAGTCCCCGACCACATTCCCAAAAAGTCTTAATACCCGATCGACATTCTCTATACAATATTCAGATAAAAATTAAAAGTTTCTAAGTTAAAGTTTTTTGTGGACCAGGATTGTTTGTAACTGTATCACAGAGGGTGAATATCAACAACCGAGACCCAGTAGAAGGTTTAAAATTACAGTTTTCGACATTTTGGCTCCTAATTTTCAATTTTATTAGACTAAATTTCAAATTTCAAAGTTTTCTTCCAGCTATTTCTTCTTTTGCCGCACCTAAAACGTTGTCCTCCAGCGTCCCGACGAGTGCCTGTAACAAAAATCAAAGAATTAGCACATCAAAAATCAAAAAGTCCCCGACCACATTCCCAAAAAGTCTTAATACCCGATCGACATTCTCTATACAATATTCAGATAAAAATTAAAAGTTTCTAAGTTAAAGTTTTTTGTGGACCAGGATTGTTTGTAACTGTATCACAGAGGGTGAATATCAACAACCGAGACCCAGTAGAAGGTTTAAAATTACAGTTTTCGACATTTTGGCTCCTAATTTTCAATTTTATTAGACTAAATTTCAAATTTCAAAGTTTTCTTCCAGCTATTTCTTCTTTTGCCGCACCTAAAACGTTGTCCTCCAGCGTCCCGACGAGTGCCTGTAACAAAAATCAAAGAATTAGCACATCAAAAATCAAAAAGTCCCCGACCACATTCCCAAAAAGTCTTAATACCCGATCGACATTCTCTATACAATATTCAGATAAAAATTAAAAGTTTCTAAGTTAAAGTTTTTTGTGGACCAGGATTGTTTGTAACTGTATCACAGAGGGTGAATATCAACAACCGAGACCCAGTAGAAGGTTTAAAATTACAGTTTTCGACATTTTGGCTCCTAATTTTCAATTTTATTAGACTAAATTTCAAATTTCAAAGTTTTCTTCCAGCTATTTCTTCTTTTGCCGCACCTAAAACGTTGTCCTCCAGCGTCCCGACGAGTGCCTGTAACAAAAATCAAAGAATTAGCACATCAAAAATCAAAAAGTCCCCGACCACATTCCCAAAAAGTCTTAATACCCGATCGACATTCTCTATACAATATTCAGATAAAAATTAAAAGTTTCTAAGTTAAAGTTTTTTGTGGACCAGGATTGTTTGTAACTGTATCACAGAGGGTGAATATCAACAACCGAGACCCAGTAGAAGGTTTAAAATTACAGTTTTCGACATTTTGGCTCCTAATTTTCAATTTTATTAGACTAAATTTCAAATTTCAAAGTTTTCTTCCAGCTATTTCTTCTTTTGCCGCACCTAAAACGTTGTCCTCCAGCGTCCCGACGAGTGCCTGTAACAAAAATCAAAGAATTAGCACATCAAAAATCAAAAAGTCCCCGACCACATTCCCAAAAAGTCTTAATACCCGATCGACATTCTCTATACAATATTCAGATAAAAATTAAAAGTTTCTAAGTTAAAGTTTTTTGTGGACCAGGATTGTTTGTAACTGTATCACAGAGGGTGAATATCAACAACCGAGACCCAGTAGAAGGTTTAAAATTACAGTTTTCGACATTTTGGCTCCTAATTTTCAATTTTATTAGACTAAATTTCAAATTTCAAAGTTTTCTTCCAGCTATTTCTTCTTTTGCCGCACCTAAAACGTTGTCCTCCAGCGTCCCGACGAGTGCCTGTAACAAAAATCAAAGAATTAGCACATCAAAAATCAAAAAGTCCCCGACCACATTCCCAAAAAGTCTTAATACCCGATCGACATTCTCTATACAATATTCAGATAAAAATTAAAAGTTTCTAAGTTAAAGTTTTTTGTGGACCAGGATTGTTTGTAACTGTATCACAGAGGGTGAATATCAACAACCGAGACCCAGTAGAAGGTTTAAAATTACAGTTTTCGACATTTTGGCTCCTAATTTTCAATTTTATTAGACTAAATTTCAAATTTCAAAGTTTTCTTCCAGCTATTTCTTCTTTTGCCGCACCTAAAACGTTGTCCTCCAGCGTCCCGACGAGTGCCTGTAACAAAAATCAAAGAATTAGCACATCAAAAATCAAAAAGTCCCCGACCACATTCCCAAAAAGTCTTAATACCCGATCGACATTCTCTATACAATATTCAGATAAAAATTAAAAGTTTCTAAGTTAAAGTTTTTTGTGGACCAGGATTGTTTGTAACTGTATCACAGAGGGTGAATATCAACAACCGAGACCCAGTAGAAGGTTTAAAATTACAGTTTTCGACATTTTGGCTCCTAATTTTCAATTTTATTAGACTAAATTTCAAATTTCAAAGTTTTCTTCCAGCTATTTCTTCTTTTGCCGCACCTAAAACGTTGTCCTCCAGCGTCCCGACGAGTGCCTGTAACAAAAATCAAAGAATTAGCACATCAAAAATCAAAAAGTCCCCGACCACATTCCCAAAAAGTCTTAATACCCGATCGACATTCTCTATACAATATTCAGATAAAAATTAAAAGTTTCTAAGTTAAAGTTTTTTGTGGACCAGGATTGTTTGTAACTGTATCACAGAGGGTGAATATCAACAACCGAGACCCAGTAGAAGGTTTAAAATTACAGTTTTCGACATTTTGGCTCCTAATTTTCAATTTTATTAGACTAAATTTCAAATTTCAAAGTTTTCTTCCAGCTATTTCTTCTTTTGCCGCACCTAAAACGTTGTCCTCCAGCGTCCCGACGAGTGCCTGTAACAAAAATCAAAGAATTAGCACATCAAAAATCAAAAAGTCCCCGACCACATTCCCAAAAAGTCTTAATACCCGATCGACATTCTCTATACAATATTCAGATAAAAATTAAAAGTTTCTAAGTTAAAGTTTTTTGTGGACCAGGATTGTTTGTAACTGTATCACAGAGGGTGAATATCAACAACCGAGACCCAGTAGAAGGTTTAAAATTACAGTTTTCGACATTTTGGCTCCTAATTTTCAATTTTATTAGACTAAATTTCAAATTTCAAAGTTTTCTTCCAGCTATTTCTTCTTTTGCCGCACCTAAAACGTTGTCCTCCAGCGTCCCGACGAGTGCCTGTAACAAAAATCAAAGAATTAGCACATCAAAAATCAAAAAGTCCCCGACCACATTCCCAAAAAGTCTTAATACCCGATCGACATTCTCTATACAATATTCAGATAAAAATTAAAAGTTTCTAAGTTAAAGTTTTTTGTGGACCAGGATTGTTTGTAACTGTATCACAGAGGGTGAATATCAACAACCGAGACCCAGTAGAAGGTTTAAAATTACAGTTTTCGACATTTTGGCTCCTAATTTTCAATTTTATTAGACTAAATTTCAAATTTCAAAGTTTTCTTCCAGCTATTTCTTCTTTTGCCGCACCTAAAACGTTGTCCTCCAGCGTCCCGACGAGTGCCTGTAACAAAAATCAAAGAATTAGCACATCAAAAATCAAAAAGTCCCCGACCACATTCCCAAAAAGTCTTAATACCCGATCGACATTCTCTATACAATATTCAGATAAAAATTAAAAGTTTCTAAGTTAAAGTTTTTTGTGGACCAGGATTGTTTGTAACTGTATCACAGAGGGTGAATATCAACAACCGAGACCCAGTAGAAGGTTTAAAATTACAGTTTTCGACATTTTGGCTCCTAATTTTCAATTTTATTAGACTAAATTTCAAATTTCAAAGTTTTCTTCCAGCTATTTCTTCTTTTGCCGCACCTAAAACGTTGTCCTCCAGCGTCCCGACGAGTGCCTGTAACAAAAATCAAAGAATTAGCACATCAAAAATCAAAAAGTCCCCGACCACATTCCCAAAAAGTCTTAATACCCGATCGACATTCTCTATACAATATTCAGATAAAAATTAAAAGTTTCTAAGTTAAAGTTTTTTGTGGACCAGGATTGTTTGTAACTGTATCACAGAGGGTGAATATCAACAACCGAGACCCAGTAGAAGGTTTAAAATTACAGTTTTCGACATTTTGGCTCCTAATTTTCAATTTTATTAGACTAAATTTCAAATTTCAAAGTTTTCTTCCAGCTATTTCTTCTTTTGCCGCACCTAAAACGTTGTCCTCCAGCGTCCCGACGAGTGCCTGTAACAAAAATCAAAGAATTAGCACATCAAAAATCAAAAAGTCCCCGACCACATTCCCAAAAAGTCTTAATACCCGATCGACATTCTCTATACAATATTCAGATAAAAATTAAAAGTTTCTAAGTTAAAGTTTTTTGTGGACCAGGATTGTTTGTAACTGTATCACAGAGGGTGAATATCAACAACCGAGACCCAGTAGAAGGTTTAAAATTACAGTTTTCGACATTTTGGCTCCTAATTTTCAATTTTATTAGACTAAATTTCAAATTTCAAAGTTTTCTTCCAGCTATTTCTTCTTTTGCCGCACCTAAAACGTTGTCCTCCAGCGTCCCGACGAGTGCCTGTAACAAAAATCAAAGAATTAGCACATCAAAAATCAAAAAGTCCCCGACCACATTCCCAAAAAGTCTTAATACCCGATCGACATTCTCTATACAATATTCAGATAAAAATTAAAAGTTTCTAAGTTAAAGTTTTTTGTGGACCAGGATTGTTTGTAACTGTATCACAGAGGGTGAATATCAACAACCGAGACCCAGTAGAAGGTTTAAAATTACAGTTTTCGACATTTTGGCTCCTAATTTTCAATTTTATTAGACTAAATTTCAAATTTCAAAGTTTTCTTCCAGCTATTTCTTCTTTTGCCG
The DNA here is from genome assembly GCA_963675405.1 of Cosmorhoe ocellata. NCBI lineage: Eukaryota > Metazoa > Arthropoda > Insecta > Lepidoptera > Geometridae > Cosmorhoe > Cosmorhoe ocellata. The sequence continues at coordinate 21,493 of CAVLYT010000003.1, forward strand.
CACCTAAAACGTTGTCCTCCAGCGTCCCGACGAGTGCCTGTAACAAAAATCAAAGAATTAGCACATCAAAAATCAAAAAGTCCCCGACCACATTCCCAAAAAGTCTTAATACCCGATCGACATTCTCTATACAATATTCAGATAAAAATTAAAAGTTTCTAAGTTAAAGTTTTTTGTGGACCAGGATTGTTTGTAACTGTATCACAGAGGGTGAATATCAACAACCGAGACCCAGTAGAAGGTTTAAAATTACAGTTTTCGACATTTTGGCTCCTAATTTTCAATTTATTAGACTAAATTTCAAATTTCAAAGTTTTCTTCCAGCTATTTCTTCTTTTGCCGCACCTAAAACGTTGTCCTCCAGCGTCCCGACGAGTGCCTGTAACAAAAATCAAAGAATTAGCACATCAAAAATCAAAAAGTCCCCGACCACATTCCCAAAAAGTCTTAATACCCGATCGACATTCTCTATACAATATTCAGATAAAAATTAAAAGTTTCTAAGTTAAAGTTTTTGTGGACCAGGATTGTTTGTAACTGTATCACAGAGGGTGAATATCAACAACCGAGACCCAGTAGAAGGTTTAAAATTACAGTTTTCGACATTTTGGCTCCTAATTTTCAATTTTATTAGACTAAATTTCAAATTTCAAAGTTTTCTTCCAGCTATTTCTTCTTTTGCCGCACCTAAAACGTTGTCCTCCAGCGTCCCGACGAGTGCCTGTAACAAAAATCAAAGAATTAGCACATCAAAAATCAAAAGTCCCCGACCACATTCCCAAAAAGTCTTAATACCCGATCGACATTCTCTATACAATATTCAGATAAAAATTAAAAGTTTCTAAGTTAAAGTTTTTTGTGGACCAGGATTGTTTGTAACTGTATCACAGAGGGTGAATATCAACAACCGAGACCCAGTAGAAGGTTTAAAATTACAGTTTTCGACATTTTGGCTCCTAATTTTCAATTTTATTAGACTAAATTTCAAATTTCAAAGTTTTCTTCCAGCTATTTCTTCTTTTGCCGCACCTAAAACGTTGTCCTCCAGCGTCCCGACGAGTGCCTGTAACAAAAATCAAAGAATTAGCACATCAAAAATCAAAAAGTCCCCGACCACATTCCCAAAAAGTCTTAATACCCGATCGACATTCTCTATACAATATTCAGATAAAAATTAAAAGTTTCTAAGTTAAAGTTTTTTGTGGACCAGGATTGTTTGTAACTGTATCACAGAGGGTGAATATCAACAACCGAGACCCAGTAGAAGGTTTAAAATTACAGTTTTCGACATTTTGGCTCCTAATTTTCAATTTTATTAGACTAAATTTCAAATTTCAAAGTTTTCTTCCAGCTATTTCTTCTTTTGCCGCACCTAAAACGTTGTCCTCCAGCGTCCCGACGAGTGCCTGTAACAAAAATCAAAGAATTAGCACATCAAAAATCAAAAAGTCCCCGACCACATTCCCAAAAAGTCTTAATACCCGATCGACATTCTCTATACAATATTCAGATAAAAATTAAAAGTTTCTAAGTTAAAGTTTTTTGTGGACCAGGATTGTTTGTAACTGTATCACAGAGGGTGAATATCAACAACCGAGACCCAGTAGAAGGTTTAAAATTACAGTTTTCGACATTTTGGCTCCTAATTTTCAATTTTATTAGACTAAATTTCAAATTTCAAAGTTTTCTTCCAGCTATTTCTTCTTTTGCCGCACCTAAAACGTTGTCCTCCAGCGTCCCGACGAGTGCCTGTAACAAAAATCAAAGAATTAGCACATCAAAAATCAAAAGTCCCCGACCACATTCCCAAAAAGTCTTAATACCCGATCGACATTCTCTATACAATATTCAGATAAAAATTAAAAGTTTCTAAGTTAAAGTTTTTTGTGGACCAGGATTGTTTGTAACTGTATCACAGAGGGTGAATATCAACAACCGAGACCCAGTAGAAGGTTTAAAATTACAGTTTTCGACATTTTGGCTCCTAATTTTCAATTTTATTAGACTAAATTTCAAATTTCAAAGTTTTCTTCCAGCTATTTCTTCTTTTGCCGCACCTAAAACGTTGTCCTCCAGCGTCCCGACGAGTGCCTGTAACAAAAATCAAAGAATTAGCACATCAAAAATCAAAAAGTCCCCGACCACATTCCCAAAAAGTCTTAATACCCGATCGACATTCTCTATACAATATTCAGATAAAAATTAAAAGTTTCTAAGTTAAAGTTTTTTGTGGACCAGGATTGTTTGTAACTGTATCACAGAGGGTGAATATCAACAACCGAGACCCAGTAGAAGGTTTAAAATTACAGTTTTCGACATTTTGGCTCCTAATTTTCAATTTTATTAGACTAAATTTCAAATTTCAAAGTTTTCTTCCAGCTATTTCTTCTTTTGCCGCACCTAAAACGTTGTCCTCCAGCGTCCCGACGAGTGCCTGTAACAAAAATCAAAGAATTAGCACATCAAAAATCAAAAAGTCCCCGACCACATTCCCAAAAAGTCTTAATACCCGATCGACATTCTCTATACAATATTCAGATAAAAATTAAAAGTTTCTAAGTTAAAGTTTTTTGTGGACCAGGATTGTTTGTAACTGTATCACAGAGGGTGAATATCAACAACCGAGACCCAGTAGAAGGTTTAAAATTACAGTTTTCGACATTTTGGCTCCTAATTTTCAATTTTATTAGACTAAATTTCAAATTTCAAAGTTTTCTTCCAGCTATTTCTTCTTTTGCCGCACCTAAAACGTTGTCCTCCAGCGTCCCGACGAGTGCCTGTAACAAAAATCAAAGAATTAGCACATCAAAAATCAAAAAGTCCCCGACCACATTCCCAAAAAGTCTTAATACCCGATCGACATTCTCTATACAATATTCAGATAAAATTAAAAGTTTCTAAGTTAAAGTTTTTTGTGGACCAGGATTGTTTGTAACTGTATCACAGAGGGTGAATATCAACAACCGAGACCCAGTAGAAGGTTTAAAATTACAGTTTTCGACATTTTGGCTCCTAATTTTCAATTTTATTAGACTAAATTTCAAATTTCAAAGTTTTCTTCCAGCTATTTCTTCTTTTGCCGCACCTAAAACGTTGTCCTCCAGCGTCCCGACGAGTGCCTGTAACAAAAATCAAAGAATTAGCACATCAAAAATCAAAAAGTCCCCGACCACATTCCCAAAAAGTCTTAATACCCGATCGACATTCTCTATACAATATTCAGATAAAAATTAAAAGTTTCTAAGTTAAAGTTTTTTGTGGACCAGGATTGTTTGTAACTGTATCACAGAGGGTGAATATCAACAACCGAGACCCAGTAGAAGGTTTAAAATTACAGTTTTCGACATTTTGGCTCCTAATTTTCAATTTTATTAGACTAAATTTCAAATTTCAAAGTTTTCTTCCAGCTATTTCTTCTTTTGCCGCACCTAAAACGTTGTCCTCCAGCGTCCCGACGAGTGCCTGTAACAAAAATCAAAGAATTAGCACATCAAAAATCAAAAAGTCCCCGACCACATTCCCAAAAAGTCTTAATACCCGATCGACATTCTCTATACAATATTCAGATAAAAATTAAAAGTTTCTAAGTTAAAGTTTTTTGTGGACCAGGATTGTTTGTAACTGTATCACAGAGGGTGAATATCAACAACCGAGACCCAGTAGAAGGTTTAAAATTACAGTTTTCGACATTTTGGCTCCTAATTTTCAATTTTATTAGACTAAATTTCAAATTTCAAAGTTTTCTTCCAGCTATTTCTTCTTTTGCCGCACCTAAAACGTTGTCCTCCAGCGTCCCGACGAGTGCCTGTAACAAAAATCAAAGAATTAGCACATCAAAAATCAAAAAGTCCCCGACCACATTCCCAAAAAGTCTTAATACCCGATCGACATTCTCTATACAATATTCAGATAAAAATTAAAAGTTTCTAAGTTAAAGTTTTTTGTGGACCAGGATTGTTTGTAACTGTATCACAGAGGGTGAATATCAACAACCGAGACCCAGTAGAAGGTTTAAAATTACAGTTTTCGACATTTTGGCTCCTAATTTTCAATTTTATTAGACTAAATTTCAAATTTCAAAGTTTTCTTCCAGCTATTTCTTCTTTTGCCGCACCTAAAACGTTGTCCTCCAGCGTCCCGACGAGTGCCTGTAACAAAAATCAAAGAATTAGCACATCAAAAATCAAAAAGTCCCCGACCACATTCCCAAAAAGTCTTAATACCCGATCGACATTCTCTATACAATATTCAGATAAAAATTAAAAGTTTCTAAGTTAAAGTTTTTTGTGGACCAGGATTGTTTGTAACTGTATCACAGAGGGTGAATATCAACAACCGAGACCCAGTAGAAGGTTTAAAATTACAGTTTTCGACATTTTGGCTCCTAATTTTCAATTTTATTAGACTAAATTTCAAATTTCAAAGTTTTCTTCCAGCTATTTCTTCTTTTGCCGCACCTAAAACGTTGTCCTCCAGCGTCCCGACGAGTGCCTGTAACAAAAATCAAAGAATTAGCACATCAAAAATCAAAAAGTCCCCGACCACATTCCCAAAAAGTCTTAATACCCGATCGACATTCTCTATACAATATTCAGATAAAAATTAAAAGTTTCTAAGTTAAAGTTTTTTGTGGACCAGGATTGTTTGTAACTGTATCACAGAGGGTGAATATCAACAACCGAGACCCAGTAGAAGGTTTAAAATTACAGTTTTCGACATTTTGGCTCCTAATTTTCAATTTTATTAGACTAAATTTCAAATTTCAAAGTTTTCTTCCAGCTATTTCTTCTTTTGCCGCACCTAAAACGTTGTCCTCCAGCGTCCCGACGAGTGCCTGTAACAAAAATCAAAGAATTAGCACATCAAAAATCAAAAAGTCCCCGACCACATTCCCAAAAAGTCTTAATACCCGATCGACATTCTCTATACAATATTCAGATAAAAATTAAAAGTTTCTAAGTTAAAGTTTTTTGTGGACCAGGATTGTTTGTAACTGTATCACAGAGGGTGAATATCAACAACCGAGACCCAGTAGAAGGTTTAAAATTACAGTTTTCGACATTTTGGCTCCTAATTTTCAATTTTATTAGACTAAATTTCAAATTTCAAAGTTTTCTTCCAGCTATTTCTTCTTTTGCCGCACCTAAAACGTTGTCCTCCAGCGTCCCGACGAGTGCCTGTAACAAAAATCAAAGAATTAGCACATCAAAAATCAAAAAGTCCCGACCACATTCCCAAAAAGTCTTAATACCCGATCGACATTCTCTATACAATATTCAGATAAAAATTAAAAGTTTCTAAGTTAAAGTTTTTTGTGGACCAGGATTGTTTGTAACTGTATCACAGAGGGTGAATATCAACAACCGAGACCCAGTAGAAGGTTTAAAATTACAGTTTTCGACATTTTGGCTCCTAATTTTCAATTTTATTAGACTAAATTTCAAATTTCAAAGTTTTCTTCCAGCTATTTCTTCTTTTGCCGCACCTAAAACGTTGTCCTCCAGCGTCCCGACGAGTGCCTGTAACAAAAATCAAAGAATTAGCACATCAAAAATCAAAAAGTCCCCGACCACATTCCCAAAAAGTCTTAATACCCGATCGACATTCTCTATACAATATTCAGATAAAAATTAAAAGTTTCTAAGTTAAAGTTTTTTGTGGACCAGGATTGTTTGTAACTGTATCACAGAGGGTGAATATCAACAACCGAGACCCAGTAGAAGGTTTAAAATTACAGTTTTCGACATTTTGGCTCCTAATTTTCAATTTTATTAGACTAAATTTCAAATTTCAAAGTTTTCTTCCAGCTATTTCTTCTTTTGCCGCACCTAAAACGTTGTCCTCCAGCGTCCCGACGAGTGCCTGTAACAAAAATCAAAGAATTAGCACATCAAAAATCAAAAAGTCCCCGACCACATTCCCAAAAAGTCTTAATACCCGATCGACATTCTCTATACAATATTCAGATAAAAATTAAAGTTTCTAAGTTAAAGTTTTTTGTGGACCAGGATTGTTTGTAACTGTATCACAGAGGGTGAATATCAACAACCGAGACCCAGTAGAAGGTTTAAAATTACAGTTTTCGACATTTTGGCTCCTAATTTTCAATTTTATTAGACTAAATTTCAAATTTCAAAGTTTTCTTCCAGCTATTTCTTCTTTTGCCGCACCTAAAACGTTGTCCTCCAGCGTCCCGACGAGTGCCTGTAACAAAAATCAAAGAATTAGCACATCAAAAATCAAAAAGTCCCCGACCACATTCCCAAAAAGTCTTAATACCCGATCGACATTCTCTATACAATATTCAGATAAAAATTAAAAGTTTCTAAGTTAAAGTTTTTTGTGGACCAGGATTGTTTGTAACTGTATCACAGAGGGTGAATATCAACAACCGAGACCCAGTAGAAGGTTTAAAATTACAGTTTTCGACATTTTGGCTCCTAATTTTCAATTTTATTAGACTAAATTTCAAATTTCAAAGTTTTCTTCCAGCTATTTCTTCTTTTGCCGCACCTAAAACGTTGTCCTCCAGCGTCCCGACGAGTGCCTGTAACAAAAATCAAAGAATTAGCACATCAAAAATCAAAAAGTCCCCGACCACATTCCCAAAAAGTCTTAATACCCGATCGACATTCTCTATACAATATTCAGATAAAAATTAAAAGTTTCTAAGTTAAAGTTTTTTGTGGACCAGGATTGTTTGTAACTGTATCACAGAGGGTGAATATCAACAACCGAGACCCAGTAGAAGGTTTAAAATTACAGTTTTCGACATTTTGGCTCCTAATTTTCAATTTTATTAGACTAAATTTCAAATTTCAAAGTTTTCTTCCAGCTATTTCTTCTTTTGCCGCACCTAAAACGTTGTCCTCCAGCGTCCCGACGAGTGCCTGTAACAAAAATCAAAGAATTAGCACATCAAAAATCAAAAAGTCCCCGACCACATTCCCAAAAAGTCTTAATACCCGATCGACATTCTCTATACAATATTCAGATAAAAATTAAAAGTTTCTAAGTTAAAGTTTTTTGTGGACCAGGATTGTTTGTAACTGTATCACAGAGGGTGAATATCAACAACCGAGACCCAGTAGAAGGTTTAAAATTACAGTTTTCGACATTTTGGCTCCTAATTTTCAATTTTATTAGACTAAATTTCAAATTTCAAAGTTTTCTTCCAGCTATTTCTTCTTTTGCCGCACCTAAAACGTTGTCCTCCAGCGTCCCGACGAGTGCCTGTAACAAAAATCAAAGAATTAGCACATCAAAAATCAAAAAGTCCCCGACCACATTCCCAAAAAGTCTTAATACCCGATCGACATTCTCTATACAATATTCAGATAAAAATTAAAAGTTTCTAAGTTAAAGTTTTTTGTGGACCAGGATTGTTTGTAACTGTATCACAGAGGGTGAATATCAACAACCGAGACCCAGTAGAAGGTTTAAAATTACAGTTTTCGACATTTTGGCTCCTAATTTTCAATTTTATTAGACTAAATTTCAAATTTCAAAGTTTTCTTCCAGCTATTTCTTCTTTTGCCGCACCTAAACGTTGTCCTCCAGCGTCCCGACGAGTGCCTGTAACAAAAATCAAAGAATTAGCACATCAAAAATCAAAAAGTCCCCGACCACATTCCCAAAAAGTCTTAATACCCGATCGACATTCTCTATACAATATTCAGATAAAAATTAAAAGTTTCTAAGTTAAAGTTTTTTGTGGACCAGGATTGTTTGTAACTGTATCACAGAGGGTGAATATCAACAACCGAGACCCAGTAGAAGGTTTAAAATTACAGTTTTCGACATTTTGGCTCCTAATTTTCAATTTTATTAGACTAAATTTCAAATTTCAAAGTTTTCTTCCAGCTATTTCTTCTTTTGCCGCACCTAAAACGTTGTCCTCCAGCGTCCCGACGAGTGCCTGTAACAAAAATCAAAGAATTAGCACATCAAAAATCAAAAAGTCCCCGACCACATTCCAAAAAGTCTTAATACCCGATCGACATTCTCTATACAATATTCAGATAAAAATTAAAAGTTTCTAAGTTAAAGTTTTTTGTGGACCAGGATTGTTTGTAACTGTATCACAGAGGGTGAATATCAACAACCGAGACCCAGTAGAAGGTTTAAAATTACAGTTTTCGACATTTTGGCTCCTAATTTTCAATTTTATTAGACTAAATTTCAAATTTCAAAGTTTTCTTCCAGCTATTTCTTCTTTTGCCGCACCTAAAACGTTGTCCTCCAGCGTCCCGACGAGTGCCTGTAACAAAAATCAAAGAATTAGCACATCAAAAATCAAAAAGTCCCCGACCACATTCCCAAAAAGTCTTAATACCCGATCGACATTCTCTATACAATATTCAGATAAAAATTAAAAGTTTCTAAGTTAAAGTTTTTTGTGGACCAGGATTGTTTGTAACTGTATCACAGAGGGTGAATATCAACAACCGAGACCCAGTAGAAGGTTTAAAATTACAGTTTTCGACATTTTGGCTCCTAATTTCAATTTTATTAGACTAAATTTCAAATTTCAAAGTTTTCTTCCAGCTATTTCTTCTTTTGCCGCACCTAAAACGTTGTCCTCCAGCGTCCCGACGAGTGCCTGTAACAAAAATCAAAGAATTAGCACATCAAAAATCAAAAGTCCCCGACCACATTCCCAAAAAGTCTTAATACCGATCGACATTCTCTATACAATATTCAGATAAAAATTAAAAGTTTCTAAGTTAAAGTTTTTGTGGACCAGGATTGTTTGTAACTGTATCACAGAGGGTGAATATCAACAACCGAGACCCAGTAGAAGGTTTAAAATTACAGTTTTCGACATTTTGGCTCCTAATTTTCAATTTTATTAGACTAAATTTCAAATTTCAAAGTTTTCTTCCAGCTATTTCTTCTTTTGCCGCACCTAAAACGTTGTCCTCCAGCGTCCCGACGAGTGCCTGTAACAAAAATCAAAGAATTAGCACATCAAAAATCAAAAGTCCCCGACCACATTCCAAAAAGTCTTAATACCCGATCGACATTCTCTATACAATATTCAGATAAAAATTAAAAGTTTCTAAGTTAAAGTTTTTTGTGGACCAGGATTGTTTGTAACTGTATCACAGAGGGTGAATATCAACAACCGAGACCCAGTAGAAGGTTTAAAATTACAGTTTTCGACATTTTGCTCCTAATTTTCAATTTTATTAGACTAAATTTCAAATTTCAAAGTTTTCTTCCAGCTATTTCTTCTTTTGCCGCACCTAAAACGTTGTCCTCCAGCGTCCGACGAGTGCCTGTAACAAAAATCAAAGAATTAGCACATCAAAAATCAAAAAGTCCCGACCACATTCCCAAAAAGTCTTAATACCCGATCGACATTCTCTATACAATATTCAGATAAAAATTAAAGTTTCTAAGTTAAAGTTTTTTGTGGACCAGGATTGTTTGTAACTGTATCACAGAGGGTGAATATCAACAACCGAGACCCAGTAGAAGGTTTAAAATTACAGTTTTCG
>CAVLYT010000004.1:0-16323 GCA_963675405.1 Cosmorhoe ocellata
AGTCTTCATACCTGATCGGTATTTCCCCATACAATATTGAAATTACATATTAAATTTTTCAAAGTAACACTTTTAGTGGACCAAGATTGTACCTACTGTGTCGCAAACGCTGAAAAACTACTAGCGAGACCCACCGGTCACTTATTTTTCACAGTTTTGTCGCATTTTGGACCCTAACTTAGAGATTTTCTAAAGTTTTGACACTAAATAAATTCATAAAAAATTTTCTATCGTGTGGATTCTTCCTCTGCTGCACCTAAAACGCTGCCCTTCAGCACCCCTGCAAGCACCTGTAACAAAAAGGGAACAATTAGCACATAGAAAATCAAAAGATTGCCTTAACAGTTTTCAAAAAGTCTTCATACCTGATCGGTATTTCCCCATACAATATTGAAATTACATATTAAATTTTTCAAAGTAACACTTTTAGTGGACCAAGATTGTACCTACTGTGTCGCAAACGCTGAAAAACTACTAGCGAGACCCACCGGTCACTTATTTTTCACAGTTTTGTGCATTTTGGACCCTAACTTAGAGATTTTCTAAAGTTTTGACACTAAATAAATTCATAAAAAATTTTCTATCGTGTGGATTCTTCCTCTGCTGCACCTAAAACGCTGCCCTTCAGCACCCCTGCAAGCACCTGTAACAAAAAGGGAACAATTAGCACATAGAAAATCAAAAGATTGCCTTAACAGTTTTCAAAAAGTCTTCATACCTGATCGGTATTTCCCCATACAATATTGAAATTACATATTAAATTTTTCAAAGTAACACTTTTAGTGGACCAAGATTGTACCTACTGTGTCGCAAACGCTGAAAAACTACTAGCGAGACCCACCGGTCACTTATTTTTCACAGTTTTGTGCATTTTGGACCCTAACTTAGAGATTTTCTAAAGTTTTGACACTAAATAAATTCATAAAAAATTTTCTATCGTGTGGATTCTTCCTCTGCTGCACCTAAAACGCTGCCCTTCAGCACCCCTGCAAGCACCTGTAACAAAAAGGGAACAATTAGCACATAGAAAATCAAAAGATTGCCTTAACAGTTTTCAAAAAGTCTTCATACCTGATCGGTATTTCCCCATACAATATTGAAATTACATATTAAATTTTTCAAAGTAACACTTTTAGTGGACCAAGATTGTACCTACTGTGTCGCAAACGCTGAAAAACTACTAGCGAGACCCACCGGTCACTTATTTTTCACAGTTTTGTGCATTTTGGACCCTAACTTAGAGATTTTCTAAAGTTTTGACACTAAATAAATTCATAAAAAATTTTCTATCGTGTGGATTCTTCCTCTGCTGCACCTAAAACGCTGCCCTTCAGCACCCCTGCAAGCACCTGTAACAAAAAGGGAACAATTAGCACATAGAAAATCAAAAGATTGCCTTAACAGTTTTCAAAAAGTCTTCATACCTGATCGGTATTTCCCCATACAATATTGAAATTACATATTAAATTTTTCAAAGTAACACTTTTAGTGGACCAAGATTGTACCTACTGTGTCGCAAACGCTGAAAAACTACTAGCGAGACCCACCGGTCACTTATTTTTCACAGTTTTGTGCATTTTGGACCCTAACTTAGAGATTTTCTAAAGTTTTGACACTAAATAAATTCATAAAAAATTTTCTATCGTGTGGATTCTTCCTCTGCTGCACCTAAAACGCTGCCCTTCAGCACCCCTGCAAGCACCTGTAACAAAAAGGGAACAATTAGCACATAGAAAATCAAAAGATTGCCTTAACAGTTTTCAAAAAGTCTTCATACCTGATCGGTATTTCCCCATACAATATTGAAATTACATATTAAATTTTTCAAAGTAACACTTTTAGTGGACCAAGATTGTACCTACTGTGTCGCAAACGCTGAAAAACTACTAGCGAGACCCACCGGTCACTTATTTTTCACAGTTTTGTGCATTTTGGACCCTAACTTAGAGATTTTCTAAAGTTTTGACACTAAATAAATTCATAAAAAATTTTCTATCGTGTGGATTCTTCCTCTGCTGCGACCTAAAACGCTGCCCTTCAGCACCCCTGCAAGCACCTGTAACAAAAAGGGAACAATTAGCACATAGAAAATCAAAAGATTGCCTTAACAGTTTTCAAAAAGTCTTCATACCTGATCGGTATTTCCCCATACAATATTGAAATTACATATTAAATTTTTCAAAGTAACACTTTTAGTGGACCAAGATTGTACCTACTGTGTCGCAAACGCTGAAAAACTACTAGCGAGACCCACCGGTCACTTATTTTTCACAGTTTTGTGCATTTTGGACCCTAACTTAGAGATTTTCTAAAGTTTTGACACTAAATAAATTCATAAAAAATTTTCTATCGTGTGGATTCTTCCTCTGCTGCACCTAAAACGCTGCCCTTCAGCACCCCTGCAAGCACCTGTAACAAAAAGGGAACAATTAGCACATAGAAAATCAAAAGATTGCCTTAACAGTTTTCAAAAAGTCTTCATACCTGATCGGTATTTCCCCATACAATATTGAAATTACATATTAAATTTTTCAAAGTAACACTTTTAGTGGACCAAGATTGTACCTACTGTGTCGCAAACGCTGAAAAACTACTAGCGAGACCCACCGGTCACTTATTTTTCACAGTTTTGTGCATTTTGGACCCTAACTTAGAGATTTTCTAAAGTTTTGACACTAAATAAATTCATAAAAAATTTTCTATCGTGTGGATTCTTCCTCTGCTGCACCTAAAACGCTGCCCTTCAGCACCCCTGCAAGCACCTGTAACAAAAAGGGAACAATTAGCACATAGAAAATCAAAAGATTGCCTTAACAGTTTTCAAAAAGTCTTCATACCTGATCGGTATTTCCCCATACAATATTGAAATTACATATTAAATTTTTCAAAGTAACACTTTTAGTGGACCAAGATTGTACCTACTGTGTCGCAAACGCTGAAAAACTACTAGCGAGACCCACCGGTCACTTATTTTTCACAGTTTTGTGCATTTTGGACCCTAACTTAGAGATTTTCTAAAGTTTTGACACTAAATAAATTCATAAAAAATTTTCTATCGTGTGGATTCTTCCTCTGCTGCACCTAAAACGCTGCCCTTCAGCACCCCTGCAAGCACCTGTAACAAAAAGGGAACAATTAGCACATAGAAAATCAAAAGATTGCCTTAACAGTTTTCAAAAAGTCTTCATACCTGATCGGTATTTCCCCATACAATATTGAAATTACATATTAAATTTTTCAAAGTAACACTTTTAGTGGACCAAGATTGTACCTACTGTGTCGCAAACGCTGAAAAACTACTAGCGAGACCCACCGGTCACTTATTTTTCACAGTTTTGTGCATTTTGGACCCTAACTTAGAGATTTTCTAAAGTTTTGACACTAAATAAATTCATAAAAAATTTTCTATCGTGTGGATTCTTCCTCTGCTGCACCTAAAACGCTGCCCTTCAGCACCCCTGCAAGCACCTGTAACAAAAAGGGAACAATTAGCACATAGAAAATCAAAAGATTGCCTTAACAGTTTTCAAAAAGTCTTCATACCTGATCGGTATTTCCCCATACAATATTGAAATTACATATTAAATTTTTCAAAGTAACACTTTTAGTGGACCAAGATTGTACCTACTGTGTCGCAAACGCTGAAAAACTACTAGCGAGACCCACCGGTCACTTATTTTTCACAGTTTTGTGCATTTTGGACCCTAACTTAGAGATTTTCTAAAGTTTTGACACTAAATAAATTCATAAAAAATTTTCTATCGTGTGGATTCTTCCTCTGCTGCACCTAAAACGCTGCCCTTCAGCACCCCTGCAAGCACCTGTAACAAAAAGGGAACAATTAGCACATAGAAAATCAAAAGATTGCCTTAACAGTTTTCAAAAAGTCTTCATACCTGATCGGTATTTCCCCATACAATATTGAAATTACATATTAAATTTTTCAAAGTAACACTTTTAGTGGACCAAGATTGTACCTACTGTGTCGCAAACGCTGAAAAACTACTAGCGAGACCCACCGGTCACTTATTTTTCACAGTTTTGTGCATTTTGGACCCTAACTTAGAGATTTTCTAAAGTTTTGACACTAAATAAATTCATAAAAAATTTTCTATCGTGTGGATTCTTCCTCTGCTGCACCTAAAACGCTGCCCTTCAGCACCCCTGCAAGCACCTGTAACAAAAAGGGAACAATTAGCACATAGAAAATCAAAAGATTGCCTTAACAGTTTTCAAAAAGTCTTCATACCTGATCGGTATTTCCCCATACAATATTGAAATTACATATTAAATTTTTCAAAGTAACACTTTTAGTGGACCAAGATTGTACCTACTGTGTCGCAAACGCTGAAAAACTACTAGCGAGACCCACCGGTCACTTATTTTTCACAGTTTTGTGCATTTTGGACCCTAACTTAGAGATTTTCTAAAGTTTTGACACTAAATAAATTCATAAAAAATTTTCTATCGTGTGGATTCTTCCTCTGCTGCACCTAAAACGCTGCCCTTCAGCACCCCTGCAAGCACCTGTAACAAAAAGGGAACAATTAGCACATAGAAAATCAAAAGATTGCCTTAACAGTTTTCAAAAAGTCTTCATACCTGATCGGTATTTCCCCATACAATATTGAAATTACATATTAAATTTTTCAAAGTAACACTTTTAGTGGACCAAGATTGTACCTACTGTGTCGCAAACGCTGAAAAACTACTAGCGAGACCCACCGGTCACTTATTTTTCACAGTTTTGTGCATTTTGGACCCTAACTTAGAGATTTTCTAAAGTTTTGACACTAAATAAATTCATAAAAAATTTTCTATCGTGTGGATTCTTCCTCTGCTGCACCTAAAACGCTGCCCTTCAGCACCCCTGCAAGCACCTGTAACAAAAAGGGAACAATTAGCACATAGAAAATCAAAAGATTGCCTTAACAGTTTTCAAAAAGTCTTCATACCTGATCGGTATTTCCCCATACAATATTGAAATTACATATTAAATTTTTCAAAGTAACACTTTTAGTGGACCAAGATTGTACCTACTGTGTCGCAAACGCTGAAAAACTACTAGCGAGACCCACCGGTCACTTATTTTTCACAGTTTTGTGCATTTTGGACCCTAACTTAGAGATTTTCTAAAGTTTTGACACTAAATAAATTCATAAAAAATTTTCTATCGTGTGGATTCTTCCTCTGCTGCACCTAAAACGCTGCCCTTCAGCACCCCTGCAAGCACCTGTAACAAAAAGGGAACAATTAGCACATAGAAAATCAAAAGATTGCCTTAACAGTTTTCAAAAAGTCTTCATACCTGATCGGTATTTCCCCATACAATATTGAAATTACATATTAAATTTTTCAAAGTAACACTTTTAGTGGACCAAGATTGTACCTACTGTGTCGCAAACGCTGAAAAACTACTAGCGAGACCCACCGGTCACTTATTTTTCACAGTTTTGTGCATTTTGGACCCTAACTTAGAGATTTTCTAAAGTTTTGACACTAAATAAATTCATAAAAAATTTTCTATCGTGTGGATTCTTCCTCTGCTGCACCTAAAACGCTGCCCTTCAGCACCCCTGCAAGCACCTGTAACAAAAAGGGAACAATTAGCACATAGAAAATCAAAAGATTGCCTTAACAGTTTTCAAAAAGTCTTCATACCTGATCGGTATTTCCCCATACAATATTGAAATTACATATTAAATTTTTCAAAGTAACACTTTTAGTGGACCAAGATTGTACCTACTGTGTCGCAAACGCTGAAAAACTACTAGCGAGACCCACCGGTCACTTATTTTTCACAGTTTTGTGCATTTTGGACCCTAACTTAGAGATTTTCTAAAGTTTTGACACTAAATAAATTCATAAAAAATTTTCTATCGTGTGGATTCTTCCTCTGCTGCACCTAAAACGCTGCCCTTCAGCACCCCTGCAAGCACCTGTAACAAAAAGGGAACAATTAGCACATAGAAAATCAAAAGATTGCCTTAACAGTTTTCAAAAAGTCTTCATACCTGATCGGTATTTCCCCATACAATATTGAAATTACATATTAAATTTTTCAAAGTAACACTTTTAGTGGACCAAGATTGTACCTACTGTGTCGCAAACGCTGAAAAACTACTAGCGAGACCCACCGGTCACTTATTTTTCACAGTTTTGTGCATTTTGGACCCTAACTTAGAGATTTTCTAAAGTTTTGACACTAAATAAATTCATAAAAAATTTTCTATCGTGTGGATTCTTCCTCTGCTGCACCTAAAACGCTGCCCTTCAGCACCCCTGCAAGCACCTGTAACAAAAAGGGAACAATTAGCACATAGAAAATCAAAAGATTGCCTTAACAGTTTTCAAAAAGTCTTCATACCTGATCGGTATTTCCCCATACAATATTGAAATTACATATTAAATTTTTCAAAGTAACACTTTTAGTGGACCAAGATTGTACCTACTGTGTCGCAAACGCTGAAAAACTACTAGCGAGACCCACCGGTCACTTATTTTTCACAGTTTTGTGCATTTTGGACCCTAACTTAGAGATTTTCTAAAGTTTTGACACTAAATAAATTCATAAAAAATTTTCTATCGTGTGGATTCTTCCTCTGCTGCACCTAAAACGCTGCCCTTCAGCACCCCTGCAAGCACCTGTAACAAAAAGGGAACAATTAGCACATAGAAAATCAAAAGATTGCCTTAACAGTTTTCAAAAAGTCTTCATACCTGATCGGTATTTCCCCATACAATATTGAAATTACATATTAAATTTTTCAAAGTAACACTTTTAGTGGACCAAGATTGTACCTACTGTGTCGCAAACGCTGAAAAACTACTAGCGAGACCCACCGGTCACTTATTTTTCACAGTTTTGTGCATTTTGGACCCTAACTTAGAGATTTTCTAAAGTTTTGACACTAAATAAATTCATAAAAAATTTTCTATCGTGTGGATTCTTCCTCTGCTGCACCTAAAACGCTGCCCTTCAGCACCCCTGCAAGCACCTGTAACAAAAAGGGAACAATTAGCACATAGAAAATCAAAAGATTGCCTTAACAGTTTTCAAAAAGTCTTCATACCTGATCGGTATTTCCCCATACAATATTGAAATTACATATTAAATTTTTCAAAGTAACACTTTTAGTGGACCAAGATTGTACCTACTGTGTCGCAAACGCTGAAAAACTACTAGCGAGACCCACCGGTCACTTATTTTTCACAGTTTTGTGCATTTTGGACCCTAACTTAGAGATTTTCTAAAGTTTTGACACTAAATAAATTCATAAAAAATTTTCTATCGTGTGGATTCTTCCTCTGCTGCACCTAAAACGCTGCCCTTCAGCACCCCTGCAAGCACCTGTAACAAAAAGGGAACAATTAGCACATAGAAAATCAAAAGATTGCCTTAACAGTTTTCAAAAAGTCTTCATACCTGATCGGTATTTCCCCATACAATATTGAAATTACATATTAAATTTTTCAAAGTAACACTTTTAGTGGACCAAGATTGTACCTACTGTGTCGCAAACGCTGAAAAACTACTAGCGAGACCCACCGGTCACTTATTTTTCACAGTTTTGTGCATTTTGGACCCTAACTTAGAGATTTTCTAAAGTTTTGACACTAAATAAATTCATAAAAAATTTTCTATCGTGTGGATTCTTCCTCTGCTGCACCTAAAACGCTGCCCTTCAGCACCCCTGCAAGCACCTGTAACAAAAAGGGAACAATTAGCACATAGAAAATCAAAAGATTGCCTTAACAGTTTTCAAAAAGTCTTCATACCTGATCGGTATTTCCCCATACAATATTGAAATTACATATTAAATTTTTCAAAGTAACACTTTTAGTGGACCAAGATTGTACCTACTGTGTCGCAAACGCTGAAAAACTACTAGCGAGACCCACCGGTCACTTATTTTTCACAGTTTTGTGCATTTTGGACCCTAACTTAGAGATTTTCTAAAGTTTTGACACTAAATAAATTCATAAAAAATTTTCTATCGTGTGGATTCTTCCTCTGCTGCACCTAAAACGCTGCCCTTCAGCACCCCTGCAAGCACCTGTAACAAAAAGGGAACAATTAGCACATAGAAAATCAAAAGATTGCCTTAACAGTTTTCAAAAAGTCTTCATACCTGATCGGTATTTCCCCATACAATATTGAAATTACATATTAAATTTTTCAAAGTAACACTTTTAGTGGACCAAGATTGTACCTACTGTGTCGCAAACGCTGAAAAACTACTAGCGAGACCCACCGGTCACTTATTTTTCACAGTTTTGTGCATTTTGGACCCTAACTTAGAGATTTTCTAAAGTTTTGACACTAAATAAATTCATAAAAAATTTTCTATCGTGTGGATTCTTCCTCTGCTGCACCTAAAACGCTGCCCTTCAGCACCCCTGCAAGCACCTGTAACAAAAAGGGAACAATTAGCACATAGAAAATCAAAAGATTGCCTTAACAGTTTTCAAAAAGTCTTCATACCTGATCGGTATTTCCCCATACAATATTGAAATTACATATTAAATTTTTCAAAGTAACACTTTTAGTGGACCAAGATTGTACCTACTGTGTCGCAAACGCTGAAAAACTACTAGCGAGACCCACCGGTCACTTATTTTTCACAGTTTTGTGCATTTTGGACCCTAACTTAGAGATTTTCTAAAGTTTTGACACTAAATAAATTCATAAAAAATTTTCTATCGTGTGGATTCTTCCTCTGCTGCACCTAAAACGCTGCCCTTCAGCACCCCTGCAAGCACCTGTAACAAAAAGGGAACAATTAGCACATAGAAAATCAAAAGATTGCCTTAACAGTTTTCAAAAAGTCTTCATACCTGATCGGTATTTCCCCATACAATATTGAAATTACATATTAAATTTTTCAAAGTAACACTTTTAGTGGACCAAGATTGTACCTACTGTGTCGCAAACGCTGAAAAACTACTAGCGAGACCCACCGGTCACTTATTTTTCACAGTTTTGTGCATTTTGGACCCTAACTTAGAGATTTTCTAAAGTTTTGACACTAAATAAATTCATAAAAAATTTTCTATCGTGTGGATTCTTCCTCTGCTGCACCTAAAACGCTGCCCTTCAGCACCCCTGCAAGCACCTGTAACAAAAAGGGAACAATTAGCACATAGAAAATCAAAAGATTGCCTTAACAGTTTTCAAAAAGTCTTCATACCTGATCGGTATTTCCCCATACAATATTGAAATTACATATTAAATTTTTCAAAGTAACACTTTTAGTGGACCAAGATTGTACCTACTGTGTCGCAAACGCTGAAAAACTACTAGCGAGACCCACCGGTCACTTATTTTTCACAGTTTTGTGCATTTTGGACCCTAACTTAGAGATTTTCTAAAGTTTTGACACTAAATAAATTCATAAAAAATTTTCTATCGTGTGGATTCTTCCTCTGCTGCACCTAAAACGCTGCCCTTCAGCACCCCTGCAAGCACCTGTAACAAAAAGGGAACAATTAGCACATAGAAAATCAAAAGATTGCCTTAACAGTTTTCAAAAAGTCTTCATACCTGATCGGTATTTCCCCATACAATATTGAAATTACATATTAAATTTTTCAAAGTAACACTTTTAGTGGACCAAGATTGTACCTACTGTGTCGCAAACGCTGAAAAACTACTAGCGAGACCCACCGGTCACTTATTTTTCACAGTTTTGTGCATTTTGGACCCTAACTTAGAGATTTTCTAAAGTTTTGACACTAAATAAATTCATAAAAAATTTTCTATCGTGTGGATTCTTCCTCTGCTGCACCTAAAACGCTGCCCTTCAGCACCCCTGCAAGCACCTGTAACAAAAAGGGAACAATTAGCACATAGAAAATCAAAAGATTGCCTTAACAGTTTTCAAAAAGTCTTCATACCTGATCGGTATTTCCCCATACAATATTGAAATTACATATTAAATTTTTCAAAGTAACACTTTTAGTGGACCAAGATTGTACCTACTGTGTCGCAAACGCTGAAAAACTACTAGCGAGACCCACCGGTCACTTATTTTTCACAGTTTTGTGCATTTTGGACCCTAACTTAGAGATTTTCTAAAGTTTTGACACTAAATAAATTCATAAAAAATTTTCTATCGTGTGGATTCTTCCTCTGCTGCACCTAAAACGCTGCCCTTCAGCACCCCTGCAAGCACCTGTAACAAAAAGGGAACAATTAGCACATAGAAAATCAAAAGATTGCCTTAACAGTTTTCAAAAAGTCTTCATACCTGATCGGTATTTCCCCATACAATATTGAAATTACATATTAAATTTTTCAAAGTAACACTTTTAGTGGACCAAGATTGTACCTACTGTGTCGCAAACGCTGAAAAACTACTAGCGAGACCCACCGGTCACTTATTTTTCACAGTTTTGTGCATTTTGGACCCTAACTTAGAGATTTTCTAAAGTTTTGACACTAAATAAATTCATAAAAAATTTTCTATCGTGTGGATTCTTCCTCTGCTGCACCTAAAACGCTGCCCTTCAGCACCCCTGCAAGCACCTGTAACAAAAAGGGAACAATTAGCACATAGAAAATCAAAAGATTGCCTTAACAGTTTTCAAAAAGTCTTCATACCTGATCGGTATTTCCCCATACAATATTGAAATTACATATTAAATTTTTCAAAGTAACACTTTTAGTGGACCAAGATTGTACCTACTGTGTCGCAAACGCTGAAAAACTACTAGCGAGACCCACCGGTCACTTATTTTTCACAGTTTTGTGCATTTTGGACCCTAACTTAGAGATTTTCTAAAGTTTTGACACTAAATAAATTCATAAAAAATTTTCTATCGTGTGGATTCTTCCTCTGCTGCACCTAAAACGCTGCCCTTCAGCACCCCTGCAAGCACCTGTAACAAAAAGGGAACAATTAGCACATAGAAAATCAAAAGATTGCCTTAACAGTTTTCAAAAAGTCTTCATACCTGATCGGTATTTCCCCATACAATATTGAAATTACATATTAAATTTTTCAAAGTAACACTTTTAGTGGACCAAGATTGTACCTACTGTGTCGCAAACGCTGAAAAACTACTAGCGAGACCCACCGGTCACTTATTTTTCACAGTTTTGTGCATTTTGGACCCTAACTTAGAGATTTTCTAAAGTTTTGACACTAAATAAATTCATAAAAAATTTTCTATCGTGTGGATTCTTCCTCTGCTGCACCTAAAACGCTGCCCTTCAGCACCCCTGCAAGCACCTGTAACAAAAAGGGAACAATTAGCACATAGAAAATCAAAAGATTGCCTTAACAGTTTTCAAAAAGTCTTCATACCTGATCGGTATTTCCCCATACAATATTGAAATTACATATTAAATTTTTCAAAGTAACACTTTTAGTGGACCAAGATTGTACCTACTGTGTCGCAAACGCTGAAAAACTACTAGCGAGACCCACCGGTCACTTATTTTTCACAGTTTTGTGCATTTTGGACCCTAACTTAGAGATTTTCTAAAGTTTTGACACTAAATAAATTCATAAAAAATTTTCTATCGTGTGGATTCTTCCTCTGCTGCACCTAAAACGCTGCCCTTCAGCACCCCTGCAAGCACCTGTAACAAAAAGGGAACAATTAGCACATAGAAAATCAAAAGATTGCCTTAACAGTTTTCAAAAAGTCTTCATACCTGATCGGTATTTCCCCATACAATATTGAAATTACATATTAAATTTTTCAAAGTAACACTTTTAGTGGACCAAGATTGTACCTACTGTGTCGCAAACGCTGAAAAACTACTAGCGAGACCCACCGGTCACTTATTTTTCACAGTTTTGTGCATTTTGGACCCTAACTTAGAGATTTTCTAAAGTTTTGACACTAAATAAATTCATAAAAAATTTTCTATCGTGTGGATTCTTCCTCTGCTGCACCTAAAACGCTGCCCTTCAGCACCCCTGCAAGCACCTGTAACAAAAAGGGAACAATTAGCACATAGAAAATCAAAAGATTGCCTTAACAGTTTTCAAAAAGTCTTCATACCTGATCGGTATTTCCCCATACAATATTGAAATTACATATTAAATTTTTCAAAGTAACACTTTTAGTGGACCAAGATTGTACCTACTGTGTCGCAAACGCTGAAAAACTACTAGCGAGACCCACCGGTCACTTATTTTTCACAGTTTTGTGCATTTTGGACCCTAACTTAGAGATTTTCTAAAGTTTTGACACTAAATAAATTCATAAAAAATTTTCTATCGTGTGGATTCTTCCTCTGCTGCACCTAAAACGCTGCCCTTCAGCACCCCTGCAAGCACCTGTAACAAAAAGGGAACAATTAGCACATAGAAAATCAAAAGATTGCCTTAACAGTTTTCAAAAAGTCTTCATACCTGATCGGTATTTCCCCATACAATATTGAAATTACATATTAAATTTTTCAAAGTAACACTTTTAGTGGACCAAGATTGTACCTACTGTGTCGCAAACGCTGAAAAACTACTAGCGAGACCCACCGGTCACTTATTTTTCACAGTTTTGTGCATTTTGGACCCTAACTTAGAGATTTTCTAAAGTTTTGACACTAAATAAATTCATAAAAAATTTTCTATCGTGTGGATTCTTCCTCTGCTGCACCTAAAACGCTGCCCTTCAGCACCCCTGCAAGCACCTGTAACAAAAAGGGAACAATTAGCACATAGAAAATCAAAAGATTGCCTTAACAGTTTTCAAAAAGTCTTCATACCTGATCGGTATTTCCCCATACAATATTGAAATTACATATTAAATTTTTCAAAGTAACACTTTTAGTGGACCAAGATTGTACCTACTGTGTCGCAAACGCTGAAAAACTACTAGCGAGACCCACCGGTCACTTATTTTTCACAGTTTTGTGCATTTTGGACCCTAACTTAGAGATTTTCTAAAGTTTTGACACTAAATAAATTCATAAAAAATTTTCTATCGTGTGGATTCTTCCTCTGCTGCACCTAAAACGCTGCCCTTCAGCACCCCTGCAAGCACCTGTAACAAAAAGGGAACAATTAGCACATAGAAAATCAAAAGATTGCCTTAACAGTTTTCAAAAAGTCTTCATACCTGATCGGTATTTCCCCATACAATATTGAAATTACATATTAAATTTTTCAAAGTAACACTTTTAGTGGACCAAGATTGTACCTACTGTGTCGCAAACGCTGAAAAACTACTAGCGAGACCCACCGGTCACTTATTTTTCACAGTTTTGTGCATTTTGGACCCTAACTTAGAGATTTTCTAAAGTTTTGACACTAAATAAATTCATAAAAAATTTTCTATCGTGTGGATTCTTCCTCTGCTGCACCTAAAACGCTGCCCTTCAGCACCCCTGCAAGCACCTGTAACAAAAAGGGAACAATTAGCACATAGAAAATCAAAAGATTGCCTTAACAGTTTTCAAAAAGTCTTCATACCTGATCGGTATTTCCCCATACAATATTGAAATTACATATTAAATTTTTCAAAGTAACACTTTTAGTGGACCAAGATTGTACCTACTGTGTCGCAAACGCTGAAAAACTACTAGCGAGACCCACCGGTCACTTATTTTTCACAGTTTTGTGCATTTTGGACCCTAACTTAGAGATTTTCTAAAGTTTTGACACTAAATAAATTCATAAAAAATTTTCTATCGTGTGGATTCTTCCTCTGCTGCACCTAAAACGCTGCCCTTCAGCACCCCTGCAAGCACCTGTAACAAAAAGGGAACAATTAGCACATAGAAAATCAAAAGATTGCCTTAACAGTTTTCAAAAAGTCTTCATACCTGATCGGTATTTCCCCATACAATATTGAAATTACATATTAAATTTTTCAAAGTAACACTTTTAGTGGACCAAGATTGTACCTACTGTGTCGCAAACGCTGAAAAACTACTAGCGAGACCCACCGGTCACTTATTTTTCACAGTTTTGTGCATTTTGGACCCTAACTTAGAGATTTTCTAAAGTTTTGACACTAAATAAATTCATAAAAAATTTTCTATCGTGTGGATTCTTCCTCTGCTGCACCTAAAACGCTGCCCTTCAGCACCCCTGCAAGCACCTGTAACAAAAAGGGAACAATTAGCACATAGAAAATCAAAAGATTGCCTTAACAGTTTTCAAAAAGTCTTCATACCTGATCGGTATTTCCCCATACAATATTGAAATTACATATTAAATTTTTCAAAGTAACACTTTTAGTGGACCAAGATTGTACCTACTGTGTCGCAAACGCTGAAAAACTACTAGCGAGACCCACCGGTCACTTATTTTTCACAGTTTTGTGCATTTTGGACCCTAACTTAGAGATTTTCTAAAGTTTTGACACTAAATAAATTCATAAAAAATTTTCTATCGTGTGGATTCTTCCTCTGCTGCACCTAAAACGCTGCCCTTCAGCACCCCTGCAAGCACCTGTAACAAAAAGGGAACAATTAGCACATAGAAAATCAAAAGATTGCCTTAACAGTTTTCAAAAAGTCTTCATACCTGATCGGTATTTCCCCATACAATATTGAAATTACATATTAAATTTTTCAAAGTAACACTTTTAGTGGACCAAGATTGTACCTACTGTGTCGCAAACGCTGAAAAACTACTAGCGAGACCCACCGGTCACTTATTTTTCACAGTTTTGTGCATTTTGGACCCTAACTTAGAGATTTTCTAAAGTTTTGACACTAAATAAATTCATAAAAAATTTTCTATCGTGTGGATTCTTCCTCTGCTGCACCTAAAACGCTGCCCTTCAGCACCCCTGCAAGCACCTGTAACAAAAAGGGAACAATTAGCACATAGAAAATCAAAAGATTGCCTTAACAGTTTTCAAAAAGTCTTCATACCTGATCGGTATTTCCCCATACAATATTGAAATTACATATTAAATTTTTCAAAGTAACACTTTTAGTGGACCAAGATTGTACCTACTGTGTCGCAAACGCTGAAAAACTACTAGCGAGACCCACCGGTCACTTATTTTTCACAGTTTTGTGCATTTTGGACCCTAACTTAGAGATTTTCTAAAGTTTTGACACTAAATAAATTCATAAAAAATTTTCTATCGTGTGGATTCTTCCTCTGCTGCACCTAAAACGCTGCCCTTCAGCACCCCTGCAAGCACCTGTAACAAAAAGGGAACAATTAGCACATAGAAAATCAAAAGATTGCCTTAACAGTTTTCAAAAAGTCTTCATACCTGATCGGTATTTCCCCATACAATATTGAAATTACATATTAAATTTTTCAAAGTAACACTTTTAGTGGACCAAGATTGTACCTACTGTGTCGCAAACGCTGAAAAACTACTAGCGAGACCCACCGGTCACTTATTTTTCACAGTTTTGTGCATTTTGGACCCTAACTTAGAGATTTTCTAAAGTTTTGACACTAAATAAATTCATAAAAAATTTTCTATCGTGTGGATTCTTCCTCTGCTGCACCTAAAACGCTGCCCTTCAGCACCCCTGCAAGCACCTGTAACAAAAAGGGAACAATTAGCACATAGAAAATCAAAAGATTGCCTTAACAGTTTTCAAAAAGTCTTCATACCTGATCGGTATTTCCCCATACAATATTGAAATTACATATTAAATTTTTCAAAGTAACACTTTTAGTGGACCAAGATTGTACCTACTGTGTCGCAAACGCTGAAAAACTACTAGCGAGACCCACCGGTCACTTATTTTTCACAGTTTTGTGCATTTTGGACCCTAACTTAGAGATTTTCTAAAGTTTTGACACTAAATAAATTCATAAAAAATTTTCTATCGTGTGGATTCTTCCTCTGCTGCACCTAAAACGCTGCCCTTCAGCACCCCTGCAAGCACCTGTAACAAAAAGGGAACAATTAGCACATAGAAAATCAAAAGATTGCCTTAACAGTTTTCAAAAAGTCTTCATACCTGATCGGTATTTCCCCATACAATATTGAAATTACATATTAAATTTTTCAAAGTAACACTTTTAGTGGACCATAGATTGTACCTACTGTGTCGCAAAGCTGAAAAACTACTAGCGAGACCCACCGGTCACTTATTTTTCACAGTTTTGTGCATTTTGGACCCTAACTTAGAGATTTTCTAAAGTTTTGACACTAAATAAATTCATAAAAAATTTTCTATCGTGTGGATTCTTCCTCTGCTGCACCTAAAACGCTGCCCTTCAGCACCCCTGCAAGCACCTGTAACAAAAAGGGAACAATTAGCACATAGAAAATCAAAAGATTGCCTTAACAGTTTTCAAAAAGTCTTCATACCTGATCGGTATTTCCCCATACAATATTGAAATTACATATTAAATTTTTCAAAGTAACACTTTTAGTGGACCA
>CAVLYT010000005.1:0-12566 GCA_963675405.1 Cosmorhoe ocellata
AAGTAACACTTTTAGTGGACCAAGATTGTACCTACTGTGTCGCAAACGCTGAAAAACTACTAGCGAGACCCACCGGTCACTTATTTTTCACAGTTTTGTGCATTTTGGACCCTAACTTAGAGATTTTCTAAAGTTTTGACACTAAATAAATTCATAAAAAATTTTCTATCGTGTGGATTCTTCCTCTGCTGCACCTAAAACGCTGCCCTTCAGCACCCCTGCAAGCACCTGTAACAAAAAGGGAACAATTAGCACATAGAAAATCAAAAGATTGCCTTAACAGTTTTCAAAAAGTCTTCATACCTGATCGGTATTTCCCCATACAATATTGAAATTACATATTAAATTTTTCGATAAGTAACACTTTTAGTGGACCAAGATTGTACCTACTGTGTCGCAAACGCTGAAAAACTACTAGCGAGACCCACCGGTCACTTATTTTTCACAGTTTTGTGCATTTTGGACCCTAACTTAGAGATTTTCTAAAGTTTTGACACTAAATAAATTCATAAAAAATTTTCTATCGTGTGGATTCTTCCTCTGCTGCACCTAAAACGCTGCCCTTCAGCACCCCTGCAAGCACCTGTAACAAAAAGGGAACAATTAGCACATAGAAAATCAAAAGATTGCCTTAACAGTTTTCAAAAAGTCTTCATACCTGATCGGTATTTCCCCATACAATATTGAAATTACATATTAAATTTTTCAAAGTAACACTTTTAGTGGACCAAGATTGTACCTACTGTGTCGCAAACGCTGAAAAACTACTAGCGAGACCCACCGGTCACTTATTTTTCACAGTTTTGTGCATTTTGGACCCTAACTTAGAGATTTTCTAAAGTTTTGACACTAAATAAATTCATAAAAAATTTTCTATCGTGTGGATTCTTCCTCTGCTGCACCTAAAACGCTGCCCTTCAGCACCCCTGCAAGCACCTGTAACAAAAAGGGAACAATTAGCACATAGAAAATCAAAAGATTGCCTTAACAGTTTTCAAAAAGTCTTCATACCTGATCGGTATTTCCCCATACAATATTGAAATTACATATTAAATTTTTCAAAGTAACACTTTTAGTGGACCAAGATTGTACCTACTGTGTCGCAAACGCTGAAAAACTACTAGCGAGACCCACCGGTCACTTATTTTTCACAGTTTTGTGCATTTTGGACCCTAACTTAGAGATTTTCTAAAGTTTTGACACTAAATAAATTCATAAAAAATTTTCTATCGTGTGGATTCTTCCTCTGCTGCACCTAAAACGCTGCCCTTCAGCACCCCTGCAAGCACCTGTAACAAAAAGGGAACAATTAGCACATAGAAAATCAAAAGATTGCCTTAACAGTTTTCAAAAAGTCTTCATACCTGATCGGTATTTCCCCATACAATATTGAAATTACATATTAAATTTTTCAAAGTAACACTTTTAGTGGACCAAGATTGTACCTACTGTGTCGCAAACGCTGAAAAACTACTAGCGAGACCCACCGGTCACTTATTTTTCACAGTTTTGTGCATTTTGGACCCTAACTTAGAGATTTTCTAAAGTTTTGACACTAAATAAATTCATAAAAAATTTTCTATCGTGTGGATTCTTCCTCTGCTGCACCTAAAACGCTGCCCTTCAGCACCCCTGCAAGCACCTGTAACAAAAAGGGAACAATTAGCACATAGAAAATCAAAAGATTGCCTTAACAGTTTTCAAAAAGTCTTCATACCTGATCGGTATTTCCCCATACAATATTGAAATTACATATTAAATTTTTCAAAGTAACACTTTTAGTGGACCAAGATTGTACCTACTGTGTCGCAAACGCTGAAAAACTACTAGCGAGACCCACCGGTCACTTATTTTTCACAGTTTTGTGCATTTTGGACCCTAACTTAGAGATTTTCTAAAGTTTTGACACTAAATAAATTCATAAAAAATTTTCTATCGTGTGGATTCTTCCTCTGCTGCACCTAAAACGCTGCCCTTCAGCACCCCTGCAAGCACCTGTAACAAAAAGGGAACAATTAGCACATAGAAAATCAAAAGATTGCCTTAACAGTTTTCAAAAAGTCTTCATACCTGATCGGTATTTCCCCATACAATATTGAAATTACATATTAAATTTTTCAAAGTAACACTTTTAGTGGACCAAGATTGTACCTACTGTGTCGCAAACGCTGAAAAACTACTAGCGAGACCCACCGGTCACTTATTTTTCACAGTTTTGTGCATTTTGGACCCTAACTTAGAGATTTTCTAAAGTTTTGACACTAAATAAATTCATAAAAAATTTTCTATCGTGTGGATTCTTCCTCTGCTGCACCTAAAACGCTGCCCTTCAGCACCCCTGCAAGCACCTGTAACAAAAAGGGAACAATTAGCACATAGAAAATCAAAAGATTGCCTTAACAGTTTTCAAAAAGTCTTCATACCTGATCGGTATTTCCCCATACAATATTGAAATTACATATTAAATTTTTCAAAGTAACACTTTTAGTGGACCAAGATTGTACCTACTGTGTCGCAAACGCTGAAAAACTACTAGCGAGACCCACCGGTCACTTATTTTTCACAGTTTTGTGCATTTTGGACCCTAACTTAGAGATTTTCTAAAGTTTTGACACTAAATAAATTCATAAAAAATTTTCTATCGTGTGGATTCTTCCTCTGCTGCACCTAAAACGCTGCCCTTCAGCACCCCTGCAAGCACCTGTAACAAAAAGGGAACAATTAGCACATAGAAAATCAAAAGATTGCCTTAACAGTTTTCAAAAAGTCTTCATACCTGATCGGTATTTCCCCATACAATATTGAAATTACATATTAAATTTTTCAAAGTAACACTTTTAGTGGACCAAGATTGTACCTACTGTGTCGCAAACGCTGAAAAACTACTAGCGAGACCCACCGGTCACTTATTTTTCACAGTTTTGTGCATTTTGGACCCTAACTTAGAGATTTTCTAAAGTTTTGACACTAAATAAATTCATAAAAAATTTTCTATCGTGTGGATTCTTCCTCTGCTGCACCTAAAACGCTGCCCTTCAGCACCCCTGCAAGCACCTGTAACAAAAAGGGAACAATTAGCACATAGAAAATCAAAAGATTGCCTTAACAGTTTTCAAAAAGTCTTCATACCTGATCGGTATTTCCCCATACAATATTGAAATTACATATTAAATTTTTCAAAGTAACACTTTTAGTGGACCAAGATTGTACCTACTGTGTCGCAAACGCTGAAAAACTACTAGCGAGACCCACCGGTCACTTATTTTTCACAGTTTTGTGCATTTTGGACCCTAACTTAGAGATTTTCTAAAGTTTTGACACTAAATAAATTCATAAAAAATTTTCTATCGTGTGGATTCTTCCTCTGCTGCACCTAAAACGCTGCCCTTCAGCACCCCTGCAAGCACCTGTAACAAAAAGGGAACAATTAGCACATAGAAAATCAAAAGATTGCCTTAACAGTTTTCAAAAAGTCTTCATACCTGATCGGTATTTCCCCATACAATATTGAAATTACATATTAAATTTTTCAAAGTAACACTTTTAGTGGACCAAGATTGTACCTACTGTGTCGCAAACGCTGAAAAACTACTAGCGAGACCCACCGGTCACTTATTTTTCACAGTTTTGTGCATTTTGGACCCTAACTTAGAGATTTTCTAAAGTTTTGACACTAAATAAATTCATAAAAAATTTTCTATCGTGTGGATTCTTCCTCTGCTGCACCTAAAACGCTGCCCTTCAGCACCCCTGCAAGCACCTGTAACAAAAAGGGAACAATTAGCACATAGAAAATCAAAAGATTGCCTTAACAGTTTTCAAAAAGTCTTCATACCTGATCGGTATTTCCCCATACAATATTGAAATTACATATTAAATTTTTCAAAGTAACACTTTTAGTGGACCAAGATTGTACCTACTGTGTCGCAAACGCTGAAAAACTACTAGCGAGACCCACCGGTCACTTATTTTTCACAGTTTTGTGCATTTTGGACCCTAACTTAGAGATTTTCTAAAGTTTTGACACTAAATAAATTCATAAAAAATTTTCTATCGTGTGGATTCTTCCTCTGCTGCACCTAAAACGCTGCCCTTCAGCACCCCTGCAAGCACCTGTAACAAAAAGGGAACAATTAGCACATAGAAAATCAAAAGATTGCCTTAACAGTTTTCAAAAAGTCTTCATACCTGATCGGTATTTCCCCATACAATATTGAAATTACATATTAAATTTTTCAAAGTAACACTTTTAGTGGACCAAGATTGTACCTACTGTGTCGCAAACGCTGAAAAACTACTAGCGAGACCCACCGGTCACTTATTTTTCACAGTTTTGTGCATTTTGGACCCTAACTTAGAGATTTTCTAAAGTTTTGACACTAAATAAATTCATAAAAAATTTTCTATCGTGTGGATTCTTCCTCTGCTGCACCTAAAACGCTGCCCTTCAGCACCCCTGCAAGCACCTGTAACAAAAAGGGAACAATTAGCACATAGAAAATCAAAAGATTGCCTTAACAGTTTTCAAAAAGTCTTCATACCTGATCGGTATTTCCCCATACAATATTGAAATTACATATTAAATTTTTCAAAGTAACACTTTTAGTGGACCAAGATTGTACCTACTGTGTCGCAAACGCTGAAAAACTACTAGCGAGACCCACCGGTCACTTATTTTTCACAGTTTTGTGCATTTTGGACCCTAACTTAGAGATTTTCTAAAGTTTTGACACTAAATAAATTCATAAAAAATTTTCTATCGTGTGGATTCTTCCTCTGCTGCACCTAAAACGCTGCCCTTCAGCACCCCTGCAAGCACCTGTAACAAAAAGGGAACAATTAGCACATAGAAAATCAAAAGATTGCCTTAACAGTTTTCAAAAAGTCTTCATACCTGATCGGTATTTCCCCATACAATATTGAAATTACATATTAAATTTTTCAAAGTAACACTTTTAGTGGACCAAGATTGTACCTACTGTGTCGCAAACGCTGAAAAACTACTAGCGAGACCCACCGGTCACTTATTTTTCACAGTTTTGTGCATTTTGGACCCTAACTTAGAGATTTTCTAAAGTTTTGACACTAAATAAATTCATAAAAAATTTTCTATCGTGTGGATTCTTCCTCTGCTGCACCTAAAACGCTGCCCTTCAGCACCCCTGCAAGCACCTGTAACAAAAAGGGAACAATTAGCACATAGAAAATCAAAAGATTGCCTTAACAGTTTTCAAAAAGTCTTCATACCTGATCGGTATTTCCCCATACAATATTGAAATTACATATTAAATTTTTCAAAGTAACACTTTTAGTGGACCAAGATTGTACCTACTGTGTCGCAAACGCTGAAAAACTACTAGCGAGACCCACCGGTCACTTATTTTTCACAGTTTTGTGCATTTTGGACCCTAACTTAGAGATTTTCTAAAGTTTTGACACTAAATAAATTCATAAAAAATTTTCTATCGTGTGGATTCTTCCTCTGCTGCACCTAAAACGCTGCCCTTCAGCACCCCTGCAAGCACCTGTAACAAAAAGGGAACAATTAGCACATAGAAAATCAAAAGATTGCCTTAACAGTTTTCAAAAAGTCTTCATACCTGATCGGTATTTCCCCATACAATATTGAAATTACATATTAAATTTTTCAAAGTAACACTTTTAGTGGACCAAGATTGTACCTACTGTGTCGCAAACGCTGAAAAACTACTAGCGAGACCCACCGGTCACTTATTTTTCACAGTTTTGTGCATTTTGGACCCTAACTTAGAGATTTTCTAAAGTTTTGACACTAAATAAATTCATAAAAAATTTTCTATCGTGTGGATTCTTCCTCTGCTGCACCTAAAACGCTGCCCTTCAGCACCCCTGCAAGCACCTGTAACAAAAAGGGAACAATTAGCACATAGAAAATCAAAAGATTGCCTTAACAGTTTTCAAAAAGTCTTCATACCTGATCGGTATTTCCCCATACAATATTGAAATTACATATTAAATTTTTCAAAGTAACACTTTTAGTGGACCAAGATTGTACCTACTGTGTCGCAAACGCTGAAAAACTACTAGCGAGACCCACCGGTCACTTATTTTTCACAGTTTTGTGCATTTTGGACCCTAACTTAGAGATTTTCTAAAGTTTTGACACTAAATAAATTCATAAAAAATTTTCTATCGTGTGGATTCTTCCTCTGCTGCACCTAAAACGCTGCCCTTCAGCACCCCTGCAAGCACCTGTAACAAAAAGGGAACAATTAGCACATAGAAAATCAAAAGATTGCCTTAACAGTTTTCAAAAAGTCTTCATACCTGATCGGTATTTCCCCATACAATATTGAAATTACATATTAAATTTTTCAAAGTAACACTTTTAGTGGACCAAGATTGTACCTACTGTGTCGCAAACGCTGAAAAACTACTAGCGAGACCCACCGGTCACTTATTTTTCACAGTTTTGTGCATTTTGGACCCTAACTTAGAGATTTTCTAAAGTTTTGACACTAAATAAATTCATAAAAAATTTTCTATCGTGTGGATTCTTCCTCTGCTGCACCTAAAACGCTGCCCTTCAGCACCCCTGCAAGCACCTGTAACAAAAAGGGAACAATTAGCACATAGAAAATCAAAAGATTGCCTTAACAGTTTTCAAAAAGTCTTCATACCTGATCGGTATTTCCCCATACAATATTGAAATTACATATTAAATTTTTCAAAGTAACACTTTTAGTGGACCAAGATTGTACCTACTGTGTCGCAAACGCTGAAAAACTACTAGCGAGACCCACCGGTCACTTATTTTTCACAGTTTTGTGCATTTTGGACCCTAACTTAGAGATTTTCTAAAGTTTTGACACTAAATAAATTCATAAAAAATTTTCTATCGTGTGGATTCTTCCTCTGCTGCACCTAAAACGCTGCCCTTCAGCACCCCTGCAAGCACCTGTAACAAAAAGGGAACAATTAGCACATAGAAAATCAAAAGATTGCCTTAACAGTTTTCAAAAAGTCTTCATACCTGATCGGTATTTCCCCATACAATATTGAAATTACATATTAAATTTTTCAAAGTAACACTTTTAGTGGACCAAGATTGTACCTACTGTGTCGCAAACGCTGAAAAACTACTAGCGAGACCCACCGGTCACTTATTTTTCACAGTTTTGTGCATTTTGGACCCTAACTTAGAGATTTTCTAAAGTTTTGACACTAAATAAATTCATAAAAAATTTTCTATCGTGTGGATTCTTCCTCTGCTGCACCTAAAACGCTGCCCTTCAGCACCCCTGCAAGCACCTGTAACAAAAAGGGAACAATTAGCACATAGAAAATCAAAAGATTGCCTTAACAGTTTTCAAAAAGTCTTCATACCTGATCGGTATTTCCCCATACAATATTGAAATTACATATTAAATTTTTCAAAGTAACACTTTTAGTGGACCAAGATTGTACCTACTGTGTCGCAAACGCTGAAAAACTACTAGCGAGACCCACCGGTCACTTATTTTTCACAGTTTTGTGCATTTTGGACCCTAACTTAGAGATTTTCTAAAGTTTTGACACTAAATAAATTCATAAAAAATTTTCTATCGTGTGGATTCTTCCTCTGCTGCACCTAAAACGCTGCCCTTCAGCACCCCTGCAAGCACCTGTAACAAAAAGGGAACAATTAGCACATAGAAAATCAAAAGATTGCCTTAACAGTTTTCAAAAAGTCTTCATACCTGATCGGTATTTCCCCATACAATATTGAAATTACATATTAAATTTTTCAAAGTAACACTTTTAGTGGACCAAGATTGTACCTACTGTGTCGCAAACGCTGAAAAACTACTAGCGAGACCCACCGGTCACTTATTTTTCACAGTTTTGTGCATTTTGGACCCTAACTTAGAGATTTTCTAAAGTTTTGACACTAAATAAATTCATAAAAAATTTTCTATCGTGTGGATTCTTCCTCTGCTGCACCTAAAACGCTGCCCTTCAGCACCCCTGCAAGCACCTGTAACAAAAAGGGAACAATTAGCACATAGAAAATCAAAAGATTGCCTTAACAGTTTTCAAAAAGTCTTCATACCTGATCGGTATTTCCCCATACAATATTGAAATTACATATTAAATTTTTCAAAGTAACACTTTTAGTGGACCAAGATTGTACCTACTGTGTCGCAAACGCTGAAAAACTACTAGCGAGACCCACCGGTCACTTATTTTTCACAGTTTTGTGCATTTTGGACCCTAACTTAGAGATTTTCTAAAGTTTTGACACTAAATAAATTCATAAAAAATTTTCTATCGTGTGGATTCTTCCTCTGCTGCACCTAAAACGCTGCCCTTCAGCACCCCTGCAAGCACCTGTAACAAAAAGGGAACAATTAGCACATAGAAAATCAAAAGATTGCCTTAACAGTTTTCAAAAAGTCTTCATACCTGATCGGTATTTCCCCATACAATATTGAAATTACATATTAAATTTTTCAAAGTAACACTTTTAGTGGACCAAGATTGTACCTACTGTGTCGCAAACGCTGAAAAACTACTAGCGAGACCCACCGGTCACTTATTTTTCACAGTTTTGTGCATTTTGGACCCTAACTTAGAGATTTTCTAAAGTTTTGACACTAAATAAATTCATAAAAAATTTTCTATCGTGTGGATTCTTCCTCTGCTGCACCTAAAACGCTGCCCTTCAGCACCCCTGCAAGCACCTGTAACAAAAAGGGAACAATTAGCACATAGAAAATCAAAAGATTGCCTTAACAGTTTTCAAAAAGTCTTCATACCTGATCGGTATTTCCCCATACAATATTGAAATTACATATTAAATTTTTCAAAGTAACACTTTTAGTGGACCAAGATTGTACCTACTGTGTCGCAAACGCTGAAAAACTACTAGCGAGACCCACCGGTCACTTATTTTTCACAGTTTTGTGCATTTTGGACCCTAACTTAGAGATTTTCTAAAGTTTTGACACTAAATAAATTCATAAAAAATTTTCTATCGTGTGGATTCTTCCTCTGCTGCACCTAAAACGCTGCCCTTCAGCACCCCTGCAAGCACCTGTAACAAAAAGGGAACAATTAGCACATAGAAAATCAAAAGATTGCCTTAACAGTTTTCAAAAAGTCTTCATACCTGATCGGTATTTCCCCATACAATATTGAAATTACATATTAAATTTTTCAAAGTAACACTTTTAGTGGACCAAGATTGTACCTACTGTGTCGCAAACGCTGAAAAACTACTAGCGAGACCCACCGGTCACTTATTTTTCACAGTTTTGTGCATTTTGGACCCTAACTTAGAGATTTTCTAAAGTTTTGACACTAAATAAATTCATAAAAAATTTTCTATCGTGTGGATTCTTCCTCTGCTGCACCTAAAACGCTGCCCTTCAGCACCCCTGCAAGCACCTGTAACAAAAAGGGAACAATTAGCACATAGAAAATCAAAAGATTGCCTTAACAGTTTTCAAAAAGTCTTCATACCTGATCGGTATTTCCCCATACAATATTGAAATTACATATTAAATTTTTCAAAGTAACACTTTTAGTGGACCAAGATTGTACCTACTGTGTCGCAAACGCTGAAAAACTACTAGCGAGACCCACCGGTCACTTATTTTTCACAGTTTTGTGCATTTTGGACCCTAACTTAGAGATTTTCTAAAGTTTTGACACTAAATAAATTCATAAAAAATTTTCTATCGTGTGGATTCTTCCTCTGCTGCACCTAAAACGCTGCCCTTCAGCACCCCTGCAAGCACCTGTAACAAAAAGGGAACAATTAGCACATAGAAAATCAAAAGATTGCCTTAACAGTTTTCAAAAAGTCTTCATACCTGATCGGTATTTCCCCATACAATATTGAAATTACATATTAAATTTTTCAAAGTAACACTTTTAGTGGACCAAGATTGTACCTACTGTGTCGCAAACGCTGAAAAACTACTAGCGAGACCCACCGGTCACTTATTTTTCACAGTTTTGTGCATTTTGGACCCTAACTTAGAGATTTTCTAAAGTTTTGACACTAAATAAATTCATAAAAAATTTTCTATCGTGTGGATTCTTCCTCTGCTGCACCTAAAACGCTGCCCTTCAGCACCCCTGCAAGCACCTGTAACAAAAAGGGAACAATTAGCACATAGAAAATCAAAAGATTGCCTTAACAGTTTTCAAAAAGTCTTCATACCTGATCGGTATTTCCCCATACAATATTGAAATTACATATTAAATTTTTCAAAGTAACACTTTTAGTGGACCAAGATTGTACCTACTGTGTCGCAAACGCTGAAAAACTACTAGCGAGACCCACCGGTCACTTATTTTTCACAGTTTTGTGCATTTTGGACCCTAACTTAGAGATTTTCTAAAGTTTTGACACTAAATAAATTCATAAAAAATTTTCTATCGTGTGGATTCTTCCTCTGCTGCACCTAAAACGCTGCCCTTCAGCACCCCTGCAAGCACCTGTAACAAAAAGGGAACAATTAGCACATAGAAAATCAAAAGATTGCCTTAACAGTTTTCAAAAAGTCTTCATACCTGATCGGTATTTCCCCATACAATATTGAAATTACATATTAAATTTTTCAAAGTAACACTTTTAGTGGACCAAGATTGTACCTACTGTGTCGCAAACGCTGAAAAACTACTAGCGAGACCCACCGGTCACTTATTTTTCACAGTTTTGTGCATTTTGGACCCTAACTTAGAGATTTTCTAAAGTTTTGACACTAAATAAATTCATAAAAAATTTTCTATCGTGTGGATTCTTCCTCTGCTGCACCTAAAACGCTGCCCTTCAGCACCCCTGCAAGCACCTGTAACAAAAAGGGAACAATTAGCACATAGAAAATCAAAAGATTGCCTTAACAGTTTTCAAAAAGTCTTCATACCTGATCGGTATTTCCCCATACAATATTGAAATTACATATTAAATTTTTCAAAGTAACACTTTTAGTGGACCAAGATTGTACCTACTGTGTCGCAAACGCTGAAAAACTACTAGCGAGACCCACCGGTCACTTATTTTTCACAGTTTTGTGCATTTTGGACCCTAACTTAGAGATTTTCTAAAGTTTTGACACTAAATAAATTCAT
This sequence comes from Cosmorhoe ocellata, assembly GCA_963675405.1. NCBI lineage: Eukaryota > Metazoa > Arthropoda > Insecta > Lepidoptera > Geometridae > Cosmorhoe > Cosmorhoe ocellata. The sequence goes on from CAVLYT010000005.1 coordinate 11,101, forward strand.
AAAAAATTTTCTATCGTGTGGATTCTTCCTCTGCTGCACCTAAAACGCTGCCCTTCAGCACCCCTGCAAGCACCTGTAACAAAAAGGGAACAATTAGCACATAGAAAATCAAAAGATTGCCTTAACAGTTTTCAAAAAGTCTTCATACCTGATCGGTATTTCCCCATACAATATTGAAATTACATATTAAATTTTTCAAAGTAACACTTTTAGTGGACCAAGATTGTACCTACTGTGTCGCAAACGCTGAAAAACTACTAGCGAGACCCACCGGTCACTTATTTTTCACAGTTTTGTGCATTTTGGACCCTAACTTAGAGATTTTCTAAAGTTTTGACACTAAATAAATTCATAAAAAATTTTCTATCGTGTGGATTCTTCCTCTGCTGCACCTAAAACGCTGCCCTTCAGCACCCCTGCAAGCACCTGTAACAAAAAGGGAACAATTAGCACATAGAAAATCAAAAGATTGCCTTAACAGTTTTCAAAAAGTCTTCATACCTGATCGGTATTTCCCCATACAATATTGAAATTACATATTAAATTTTTCAAAGTAACACTTTTAGTGGACCAAGATTGTACCTACTGTGTCGCAAACGCTGAAAAACTACTAGCGAGACCCACCGGTCACTTATTTTTCACAGTTTTGTGCATTTTGGACCCTAACTTAGAGATTTTCTAAAGTTTTGACACTAAATAAATTCATAAAAAATTTTCTATCGTGTGGATTCTTCCTCTGCTGCACCTAAAACGCTGCCCTTCAGCACCCCTGCAAGCACCTGTAACAAAAAGGGAACAATTAGCACATAGAAAATCAAAAGATTGCCTTAACAGTTTTCAAAAAGTCTTCATACCTGATCGGTATTTCCCCATACAATATTGAAATTACATATTAAATTTTTCAAAGTAACACTTTTAGTGGACCAAGATTGTACCTACTGTGTCGCAAACGCTGAAAAACTACTAGCGAGACCCACCGGTCACTTATTTTTCACAGTTTTGTGCATTTTGGACCCTAACTTAGAGATTTTCTAAAGTTTTGACACTAAATAAATTCATAAAAAATTTTCTATCGTGTGGATTCTTCCTCTGCTGCACCTAAAACGCTGCCCTTCAGCACCCCTGCAAGCACCTGTAACAAAAAGGGAACAATTAGCACATAGAAAATCAAAAGATTGCCTTAACAGTTTTCAAAAAGTCTTCATACCTGATCGGTATTTCCCCATACAATATTGAAATTACATATTAAATTTTTCAAAGTAACACTTTTAGTGGACCAAGATTGTACCTACTGTGTCGCAAACGCTGAAAAACTACTAGCGAGACCCACCGGTCACTTATTTTTCACAGTTTTGTGCATTTTGGACCCTAACTTAGAGATTTTCTAAAGTTTTGACACTAAATAAATTCATAAAAAATTTTCTATCGTGTGGATTCTTCCTCTGCTGCACCTAAAACGCTGCCCC